>OZ024910.1:30632819-30667819 GCA_964017125.1 Flabesymbios commensalis
AGTGAGTGAGTGGGTGAGTGAGTGAGTGAGTGAGTGAGTGAGTGAGTGAGTGAGTGAGTGAGTGAGTGAGTGAGTGAGTGAGTGAGTGAGTGAGTGAGTGAGTGAGTGAGTGAGTGAGTGAGTGAGTGAGTGAGTGAGTGAGTGAGTGAGTGAGTGAGTGAGTGAGTGAGTGAGTGAGTGAGTGAGTGAGTGAGTGAGTGAATTTAGCTTTACGTCGCTTTCTCCACATCGTAGGAATATTGCGAAGGAAGCAGAAGTGTGGAACTACAAGATGCTCTACACTTTTTGAAAGACATCCTGTGTTCTTATAGGTGCACAACCATGGGCAGCACTGCACATTCCATGCATTGGAACAGTTTTAGATCATTCTAAATAAACGCAGCCATCAATTCAACCCTTTAACCGCCAAATTATTTAATTTGGATTTTCACTTGAAGTGGGTGAAAGTTATTAGTCGGATTTGACCAAATAGAGGTCAACGATTTTGCTTAAGGCTGTCACGCTGAATGATGTACACAACCGCGAGGCGAATGAGCAAACGCGACGTATCCATACCGAATCATGCGTATCAGGCAAACAACCATGTAAAAAAAAAACATAGTAGTGTTTTATTTTATTTCCGCACATGGTCGGTCAAATTGTCCTGATCAACATTTGGTGTGAATTAGAATTTATCATCTTCGTCGGTGTGACATTTTTCTCTCTAGAATTATTCACCTATCCCTCACGTGTACCCAAACCAAAATTAATACACACTACTACATTATTCTCTTTGTCCGAGCACTACATTTTAAGCCGGGAATGGATAGTTATTGTTGACCAAGTACAGACCAATTATTAGGGTGGTCATATAGTATTATAATCAGTCAGGTGTGACCGAGTTGTTGATTATGAGGGATCCTCATTATGGTCGGATGTGTTTTAAGTCAGCTAAGACCCTCGGAGCTCTACATTCTTAGCTGTGAAAAAGGCCACGGCATTCGGCCTCGACCCTTTTCACAGCTAAGAATGTAGAGCTCCTCGGGCTTTATCCTGCTACGCTTGCAATTCGACGTTGGGTAAATAATTATTGGCCGTATATTGATCAAAAATGTCAATCTGCTTACGCGTCGTGTTTCTTCAAGAGATCAAGTGGGGATTTGTTATTTCATTTACCCGACCTGCATGCGCCACGTGGTGTAGTCAGAGGGATTCATTAACTTTCCGTCGTGTTCACATAAGAATATCGAGCGCATTACATACCCCCCCCCCCCCCCCCCCGTGTTATTGTGTTACCCTCGTATCGAGTATCCAGCACAAGCACCAGTGGACTGCGGCGCTGGTCATGGAACTGGAAATATAAGCCGATGGTTTTGTATCCGTCGTGCTCTATCGGCAAATCCCGGTACCATGACAACGCGGCCGAGCGACAAGACAGCCGCCAATTAGAATTTCCAGTATAGGTTAATGGTTGACGACCGAGCGTTGACTTATTGCTGGTCCAAAGTCGTAGACGTTGGCCCAGCAATTACTCAACAATCGATCGATATGTCGCACCGGCTGGGAAGTTAATGATTTTGGCTTGAAGAAGAGCACCTATTATTTGCTTTCAACAGCGTTCAATACAACAGAGCCGAGGCCAACTCCAATATCTTCATTGACCACTTGACCATGCAGTAAATAGGAAAAATAGCGAATTTGTTGAAAGTTAATTTTCGTATACGGTTATTGTTAATGGTCTCTTTTTCCATATACAGTTATACAGTATCTATAAATTGACGCATAGAGCTCATGCAACTGAGTGTATGTTTTGTTTCAGCCAGCTATCTCTTGGCATGTCTGTCTTACCTCTATGAAAGGTCATCAGAAATAAATTACTTGTTACTTGTTACTTGTTATCGTTGTAAATTTAAGAAATTTGCTGAATGTTATCTTTCTGTATACAGTGGTATATTGTTATTGTTGTAGATGTAGCGAAATTTTTTAATGGTATCATTTCGTATACGGTTACTGTTAGTAAAGTTAGTGAATTCGTTGAATGTTATTTTTCTGTATTGGACCTATATACGGTTATTTTTGTACATGGGCAATTTCACGTAAAGGGCACACAAAAAGTCTCATAGCATGTCAAAAATAAAAACCTTCCATGTATGATAATTTCACAACTTTTGACTGCGAGATGTCATTCCCCAACATCAGTTAAATTTCCAGAGCTTAATTATGCCCATGAACTGATAAATGAAGATATTGACTTGTGAAATGTATGCTGTTTTTGCGTGTACTGGAGGGGACATTTGTTTTAACAATCATTAGTCTCTGCTCAAATGCTAATAATGTAGGTGATTTGATCCTAAACCCTAATTTTTTATTTTTTTTTATTGTCGTGTTTCTAAAGGGAAGATCACTATGTGTTGTACCCGTATTTCACATGTATATAGATTTGATATTCATTTGAAATGTGAAAAATGTAATTTTGCAATACACTCAAGTATGAATTGTACAGCATTTACTTCGACAGCTCAACAAATTAGTGCTCTGACATCAACTAAATATACACATATAGCTTGAATAGTATATATGACATATTTTGTGCATTTTTACAGTGCTTTTTCATGCGAATCCTCTGCACAATTATATGTGTGACAAACTGTACTGGAGGGGACATTTTTTTTAACGGTTGAAATAACAACATCACAAGTGCTATAAATGCATACTTTAAATCAGAAAAACATGAGATGTTGCTCAACATTTCATATTCTAATTTTGCTCCAATATATATTGTTATTAATCAACATTTTGTTTTCAAAATGAGCTGAAGTAGCATAATTGTATAAACTTTGCTAAAATAAAATGATGTTTGAGTGTTTTATCACGGGTAAAGGCCGCAACTATTTGTCTGCATCGTATTAAACACCATCAAGGAAAAACAATTGAAAATAATTTTGATTTTTGTGACATAACTTGGACAATGTCACGGTGTTCAAGCTAATATCATAAAATGTACTGGAGAGGACATATTTTTTTTAACAACAATAACAAACCTGTAAGCATGAATGATCACTCAATAATTCAACTGAATAACAAGTAAACTACTAAAAAGCGGAAAAATAGCATCATCAGTCATAGTTTACAAACATCTACATTACTATTATTCCAATATAACCGCAGAGACAGTTAGTGTATCCATTCCAACCCCCTCATGAAAGTCTGGAAAGCATTTTGTTGGCACATCCTTCCCTTAAACCTGACATTTTGTTTTATACTATAAAACAAAATGTGAGGTGTATGGTATAAAACAAAATGTGAGGTTTGAGGGTGGGATATATATGCCAACAAAATACTTTCCGGGCTTTCATGAGGGGAGTTGGATAAATTATAGTACTGGGCTAGGTATCTGGGATGCTTTGCCTGATATCAAGCATATAGTAAATAATGGGCAATAGTCAGCCATCTTGCATCTGATAGAGTTGAAATTTGTCAAGGTATATAAGTGAAAACAACCATTTTCATTTGAATGTGATCAAGTTCAAATTTGTTGGGTCACAGCTGTCACTCCCTGAAATCTAGCATTTTATTTTTACTTTGTTACTTAGTTGTAGTGTAACTGTTTTATTATGCTAATGTACCGTACACAATATATTTATGTACAGTGGTTTAAAAATAATATTAACTCCAGCCGATCTTGACCTTATATAATTGGATACAAAGTTTTGTATGTAATGGTACATATAATTAAAAAAAAAATAATACATACCTCAAACAGAATACAAATTTACATGCATGCATCAATAGCCCTACCATTATTTTACACCAAGCTACGTTTTTACTACGGTAAAGCAATTACTGGTTAACTATTTTAGTATGGTACAAATAATAATTTATCATGTTTATATAACAATACCGTTCTCTCACTCCGACCTAGGCCTATATCTACAAATCTGGGATATATTTGTATTCATAACAAGACCTATTAAATTTGATTTTTTTTCATATATCCCGATAATCGGCTATTTTTAATTTGCCAAAATATCTCCCTGAAACCTCACATTTTGTTTTAGCATAATAACTTTCGAACTATCTGGCACATTTTAGAAGATATCACATATATTAAAGTAGGCCTAAACATGACGTCATTAGGCCAATTCCTATTTTATACCGGATGCTATCGGCAGTAACAGCGGTTAAAATCCAGTATTCAGCCATTGTTATTATGCGACTACATTTTTTGCCATTATTGGCCCATTACTGGTCCAATGCGGAATATAGATCATAAACTGTATTGGCTGAAAACAGCACCAATGTGCAAGACATAATGATAATCAGGCCCAATTAAACCATTTTATTGGGCCAATACTGTGATGTTATCAGAGTAATTTTGAAATTGATGGGAGTTGAAATTTTTCAGGGCATTTCCCTCGATCCTTAAAACCTCATATTTTGTTTTCTTATTCTATGGTCTAGCTGTCTGGCAATATTTGCTGTAGTAGTAAATCTTTGCTTTACGTCACTATTCGGCACAAAAGGTCTTTTAAGTGACATTGTAATAAGATAAAAACGTTGTAGTCAGTTGATGAGATGAATGATGTACAGATGATGATGTGAGGGTGGGGGTGATAGGGCATGGTGGGTTATTGATAGCGTTTTCCTTCGCTCGCCCGATAAGGGGTTCTGGGCATGTCTAGGGGATATACCCCCAGATATGGCCAGACGACCGGAGACTTGAGTTTTCCCTGTGCAATTTAATGCTGCAACTCTGTAGCATTTTGCGCAGCTCCGCTATCCTCGGGTCGGATAGTCTCCAGAGTAACAATAGGAAGGATAACTCCCTCTGGGTAACTCCATTCATCCCACGTGGGATATTTTGAAAGTCAACAAGACATTTAAACTCATTTTTTGCAATAGAAAATGTATATGACAATCATACATTTGAACTATTAAATCCATTTTAAAGTAGGCGGGTCATCATGGTTCGCTGAGCAAACATTATCCACCCGTCCGCATGTGCAGCATCGTCAAGGTCCACAGGAGTGGGGCCGCCGAAGCGAAACTATTATGGTTTGGTGAAGCAAAAGGACCCAGCTGCTACAAACACGTTTTTTTATAATTCAAGTAGTCTAGTAGATTGTGTATCGGTACAGACCGCTTAAATCGCTTGACAAGCATGAAAAATACCACAAGTTCTAAACCTGAGTAATTACACTTTTAGTGTTACATACGTTCTGTCCCATCCAGTACGCAGTGTACTGGCAGCCTATTATATACAATATAGAGCACATTTGTTTGATGATATATACGCCATAAATGTATATATATTGTACTAGTAGGTCTTGTAAGTCAAACAGTGAAGAAATTACATTAACATGCTAATATTGATTAAAAAATGAACAAAGGAAACACCCACAAAATATTTTTTGGTTACAACTTATCCATCAATGAAATACATATGTATTTTTAATAAATATCAATTTGTTGGTGTCTAGTGGCTGCTATTAACGAAGGCTTTATTATAATAATACATAATTACCAATATAGATCAGTAAATTACAAAAATTAGGTCTTATCACACATAGAATACTTAATATTGATATTATGTACTGAAGGGGACAATTCTAATTTAATACTATTTTCATCTAAAAATGTATAAATATGTGGTTGTTGTAACATGAATTTCCAATTAATATCCACGTGGGGGCTCAAAGAGGCAGGTTATATTGCAATAATAATATATCTTAGAAAAACACACTGCGTGGATCTTGAATAGTGATGTACTGGAGGGGACATTATTTTAACGTAATTTTCACATACATACAGGTAATGCTAATTAATTTGCTAATGTTAATCAGCAATCAGTTTGAAGTATTTGTATGCCATATATAACCACCAGACCTATTCAAAAGAGTAATTAAATGTCTATATATATGTAGATAGTTCAAGCTGGGCTGTGATGTACTGGTGGGAAAAAATGGAAAAAACTTTTAACGGAAAATACTTTAAACTCAATAAATACACATAAAATCAGATTTTGTGACTCGATTTTTGTCAAACATGTGTCGTTTAAATCGTAAGACCAATAACCATACCACAAATAAAACTTTATTTGTGTGTTAGATGCATATCTGGAATAGAAAAACCCTCCTATGAAGACAATTCCGGATGAGACTGCAAAATGTGTTGAAAATAACATAAATACCACTGATTCATGAAGAAATAATTGACAAAACTTTCTAAAATTTGGTCTGTTGTTTTCCCATACAACCCTTGTTAAAATAAAAAATGTTTCATATAAATATCTAGCAGTATTTGCTAAAAAATTGTGTAAAGTTTCAATTTTTCCTAAATGCACCCTTTATGTGAAATTGCCCACATGTAGATAAATCGTTTAATGGTAACTTTCCGAATATAGTTATTGTTGTAATAGTTGTAAATTTAAATAATTCGTTTAATAGTATTTTTTCGTATACGGTTATAGTTGTAAAATTGAGAAATTCTTTGAATGTTATCTTTCTGTATAGGACCTACTGTTATTTTTGTAAATGTTGCGAAATCATTTAATGTTACCTTTCCGTATATAGTTATTGTTGTAATTTAAGATAATTCGCTGAATGTTATCTTTCTGTATACGGTTTCTGTTGTAAATGTAGCGAAATCGTTAAATTATATCTTTCCGTTGTACAGTTATTGTTCTCAATGTGGAAAATCAGGTTATCTTTCTATATACGAAAGCAGGAAGTTTTCGTGTAAGAAAAAACTGAACGGTATAACTATGTTATTGTACTTGATAAAGAAACATTGAAATCCTTTGATAAGAGTAGGGCATGTTCCATAGTTTTTCCGATATTGCCACAAAATTCATTGTTTAAACTATCTTAATGTAGGCCCATGTACACCCAGAAGGGGACCAAGTATAGTATCCTACGCCCGAGCAAGGATAGAGTGGTCTATTTTGTCACTTACTAAATCAGCTAATAATCGTTGTCGCAGAGATGTCATTTAAATTGGGGGTTGGCATTCTATAGAATTTATTTTAAAAGTTCGTTCTCAATAGGCTCTACTGTGTAGAATAATATCCCTGTTGAGATTCGCTTTACCAATTCACCGTCCGAGTTTAAAAAAATGTTATTATTATATTGTTTTACAAATAGCAATATACGTGTAACCCTGTCAATATTATATTTTATCATATTTATGTGTGGTACAAAATGTGCCATAAAAACAAATCAATGCATACTTTTACACGTGTACATTCATTACTAGTATATTGGCAATATGTATATGATTTTACGCTCATTGCAAATAAGTGCTTCAGCGCTAAAGAGTATATCCCCACTAAATATATTATTCACCCTCATAAAATGTCTCCCACTCCTACATAATATTATATATATATATATATATATATATATATATAATATTATGTAGAATATATATATATATATATATATATATATATATATATATATATATATATATATGTATATATATATATATATATAATATTATGTAGGAGTGGGAGACATTTTATGAGGGTGAATAATTCAGACTCACACCTGATTCGTTGCCAAATAACCTAGATATAGTTGCCCCCAAACTTTAAGGAGGGATTGAACTGCAACACGGTTCTGCAAAGCCCAAAGCCAATTAGTTGTATACATGAAATGTAAGGAGTTACTGCTTGTGCTCAGTTGTATGGAAAACCCCCACAAGGAAGTTACTGACTGCTTAAACCCTAACACCAACCGAGAAACATCCGATGGTGGCCATATTTGTTGGCTGCGTGACGTCACATTGTTTGGCCATTGCTATGGTTTGGGTCATTGAAGCGTCACTGTTGACACGCAACCAGGCTGGTCCATAGTCACAGAGACTCCACGTCCACCAGCCACTGACAGTCGACAGCCGGACGCCTATCTGTGAAGCAGCCTACTTGCAGACCACAGATTTTTTTTACTTCATTCCCAGACGAGCGGCACTGCAAATCCCTTCAAAATGACAGAGTGGAGTCATGGCCTTTTCGGTTGCTTTGACAACTGCGGTCTGTGCATCATGTCCTACTTCTGCCCGTGTCTGGTCTGGGGCCACACGGCCGAGAAAGTGGGAGAGAGTTGTTTTATGTGCGGATTTTGTTTGATGATGCCCATCGGCAACATCATATCATTCCTCAAAATCAGAGGCAAAGTTCGAGAGGCCAAAGGAATCGAGGTAAGCAAGCATCTGATTACTACAATGTCATTTTGATTTATTTTCAGACAAAATTGGTCATAGCCCTGTTGCTATATCCGCGTTAGACGAATTTACATGTCACACATAAGAAAACAACAAACAATTAGCAGATTAAATTCACCTGGAAAATATTACGGAAATGTCGATAAAAAAAAACGATCCAGAAAGGGTCTTTTTAGGCAAAAATACTATTTTACGTGGGACATATCTCTGTTTCATTTTACAGCAGCGACCGTTTTTTCAGTACGCATGGTATACATGTGTCATGCAAAAAATACCCTGATACCAATGTGTTTAGTCACAGCTAAATCTTTTCAATTTTATTATCTGTATCGACGTAATCTCATCACCTCGCCTTTGTGAGATTTCACAGCGCGGCTCGGTGGCTTATGCGTCGGTTATAAAAAACCCTGCATTCTGGTGCTTTGCTTGATCGTGTTTCCATTTGACGGAACATTGTAAAAATCTATTGATTACAGGGCTCAGGTCGTGATAGTTCACATATTCTGTAAATCCGGCCACCGGTGTAGGCAGACACAAGACGTTGACCTAATACTGGAATAATGTTGGGACAGCGTCCCAACATTATTCCAGTATTGAGTCAACGTCTCCTGTTTGCTTGGTCAGCCTCGGTGCTCTTTTACCTAAACTTACCTGTACCTTATCAAATAAAGTAATAAATAAATTACAAACTGTGGTTTATAATACGAGCCGTGCGGGTTCACAAACAATTGAACTTCCTTCCACTTCTCCTCGAATTCACAGAAACATCAGTAGAACTAATATCATGACTATTCTTTATGTGGATTCGACTTGTAGACTGGAATTGAAATTAAAATATATACTAAATTGGTAATTTTAGAGGGTTTTTATAAGTAAGCCTGTATTATAGTATTTTGAGTATGTATTTTATATTTAAAACTTCATATTTAAAAGATAAAAATTAGACTTGAATCTACAGTAAATTGACATTTTATTGGATTAAAACTAAGATATCTAGTCTAAGCGGTTTACAGAATCGATTTTCTTATATATTCACCAATAGCATCAGTAAAAGTAGGCTATAATATCATCACTGTTTTTCATGTGGATTCTACTTGTGGACTGGAATTGAAAATAAAATATATACTGAATTGTTAGTTTCAAAGGTTGATTTTTATAAGTTAGCCTGTATTATAGTATTTGGAGCACGTATTTTATAATTAAAACTTGATATTTGGAGGACAAAAATAAGACTTGAATCTGCAAAAAAAACGACATTTTGTTGGACTCAAAATTGCGATATCTGAGCGGTTTCCAAAATCGTTTATCTTTATACTATAATATTTAAAATGCTATAACCATGCATGATAATTAGGAATAAGCACGACACAGCAATTAGAGCACACTAAATTAAAAATTATCAATAGTAAAAAAGTGTGACTGACTGACATGCCACCAGAGGGGTAGATATATGTAGATATATGTGTAGATGGTCAAATTCCGGCAATAATGCCCTGAATAAAAACAGAGCATCACTGCTCGATCAGAGTTATTCCTTTAAACATCGGTCGCGCTTATTTTCGCTTTTTTCGGCTCTTATTGTACATTAAATACCAGCTTTTGAACATGCTAGAGATAAAACGTGACATAAATTTGCAAGATTTCACAATCGTTTACCTCCATTTGTCTCAAATTTGAATAATTTTCACTCACTTGAAGTTGTGGATCGCGTCAGCGAGACACAACTTCAAGCTGGTGAAAATTCAAAGTGAATAACTTTGCGGTTAAATCGCTAAACCAGCGCGGACCAAACAATAGTTGTCCCACCATGCACCGCTCCTGGCCGTCAAACCGGTCCATACAATAAGGAGGAACACTGACTCCAGACGTGGAGGGGGGGGGGTACGCCTCGGGTTGGGGGGAGGGGGGAGGGTGGTGTTAAAACATGAAAAATTACCCGAGTGTTGTTTTAATGTTGTTATTGTTGTTCGGAAACGGTGGGCGTGTCTACAATTAGTGACGTAACACCGCTTGGCAACCCCGTCATTCGATGCGCAAATATTTATCAACCTACATGCACACGGCCGTACTGAATTTGTTAACATACTTAAACTACGATAAATTGTTTCCTAATCCCCCCTTAATACATAATAAATCATCACGCTTAGAAAAGGTATACACGCTATTTATACATAGATTCACATAACATGATATTAATATATTTTGTGTTAAAATCACTGGAAATATTTTTCAGATTTACAATTTATCCAGCAATTTATTATAGCAAAATAACTCGGCATTTAAAAATAACATAGTTACATCATTTCTGGTAATTGCATAAGTAGGCATATTATCTTACAATATTTTCACAATATTTTTTTTAACAATTTTTCTCTATTTTCACTCGGACCGAGTGACAATTATGAATCACTGCATGGCGTGACGGAAATTTTATATAATGATATTTTTCACAATGGGAATGTCGCTGGTCAGAGTTTGGTCCCTGGTCATGTTGTATGAAATAAGCAGTTTTCACTGTCAAATATTTAGGAGAGGATTCATCATTGATTCACGCGAATATTGGATTTCCTCTTCTCACTTTCCTCTCACAAGGTTTAATATCGCTCTACTGAGCCGACATTTATGATGATTTCGAATTGAAAAAAATGTTGTCTCTTGGTTTATATCAAAATAGTTCAGCACTTTAAGAGTTAAAATCAAATATTTCTGGGGTAAACATGCGTGATATTCACCCAATGCTGGATTATTGTTGGGCCAGCGTCTACGACGCTGGCCCAACATTAATTCAACATTGGGCACGAGGCTTGCAAATAATTCACACTGGAAATTAAACCAGCGTTGGTTTGATGTCGGCTAAGCGTAGCACACTGTGGATGAACACGTTGGTTGATTGTTGGGATGTTTGCTAGGGATATCCCGTTATAGAATTAGGCACAAAGAACACCAGGTGTTGACCCAGTGTTAGTTTGATGTTGGATCAGCGTCACAGACGGTGGACCAACATCAAGCTAACATTGGGTTTCGTGTTTGCTGGCTCGCATGGTTGGCATGGTGGGTGAGTGGGTAGAATTCCGGCATTTTTACGGTTGACTTGTGTTTATTGTCACAACGGAGGCGTGTTTGACAAGCATGCACTTTTGCATTATTAATAGGAGATTCATCCCGGGAATATTTTCCCACGTGTCCTGCCGTACAAAGCCAAAGGGCAGTAACTTTACAGGTAAGCAGTTACTTTACTAGTAAGCGGTTACTGCCTTCTGGCTTTGCAGAGCAGTTGAAAGATCCGTATTCTGACCTGCTTCGCTCAGATAATACTGTCAGATAATAATGTCAACTTATTATAAAGTATTGAAAAAAAATGTAGACATGTTTGATCATCTTCTGGTTTGAAAGAAACAAAAAATGCTTCTTCCCCATCCACGTGTGAAAGTCAGTATTGTGGGGAGCCTCCGTGACCGAGAGGTAGCGTGCTCGGCCTCAGACCGCCAGGGCTCGAATTTCGTATCCTGTGTCTGGAGTACAGTGTCATCTCAATCATCTCATCATCCTCAGAAGGTTCTCTTGGCCCAGTTTAGCCTATATGTGCACAAAGGTGGCCTAAAGCCCGATTCATTATTTTGATCATCTTCTGTTGAGAATTAGAACAAATTTATTACCTCAGAGTTAAGAGGTTTAACCCTCTCAACGCTAAAATATTTTTGCAAAATCCATGGTAATCAAAGGGTTTTTTCAATTTGAAATCATCATGAATGTCTTAGTCAGCTCTTTCCGGTTCATTTGAATACCTATGTTATGGGTCTACGGCCGTCACAAATATTTTAATTCTTTCAGTGAGGCGGCCGTCTTTATACGTCGGATTCCGACGTATAAAGACGGTCCCCGCGCTGAAAGTGTTAGGAGGGTTAAAGAACCATCATTTTTGAAACTATAATTTGTAAGTACAAATCAGTCATTAAACATAATTATGTTAAAGTGTTAATCACGTCTATATCCGTCTTCAGCCTTTTTAATTGTTTTTCAAAGAAGTGAACTTTAATAAAAAAATGAGCATTATACACTTGCAATATTGGCTGATATTTCAACTCAAACTGTATATAGATAGATATATAGATATAAGAAAATATGTGTATATATGTATGTATAGATACATATTTATTGCCGACGGGAAGTTTATGTAGCCTTATGTGTTATTAAAATGAACAGTACATTATATTATGCAGTACATAATATGATAAAATAGAAGTATCACATATATAATGACATATATAAAAGAAATATACTATATAGTTAATGATACTATAATTGATACATATATGTTTCCCTCACCAAAATCAGAGATAAAATAATTGCTATTAAGACTATAAATAGAAACGAAAAAGACACTAGTGGAAAGCGTAGAAACCAATAGGATATATAAAAGTTGATATAACTAGAGTATATATGTAAAAGCAAAAAAAAAATACATAATACATAAATGGTATGTAGTAGAGCCCTTATGATATTGCATATATATAATAATTTTCACCCACCTGAAGTTATGGGTCGAGATAACGGGACACAAGATTGGACCACCATTATTATATAAGTGATTAGTATCGTCATCCACTGAGCTGGTGTGGTCATTCATTATAACACTAACTCTCTAGCTTTCCAATAAGAACAGACCTACTTATTAACAATTCAGCGAATAGCTTTCAAATCGTCGGTACAAGCGACATGTTGTATCACGCCGGACTAGATCGAGGTGGGCAACACAATGCCGTTTTATTAACGTTGGCCTTCGATGAATCCCTCCTTTCACCAATGCATCGCATCTCTTTCATGGACTCATATTAATACCCTCAAACAACTGAATAAGAGACGTTGTCCCGATGGTGCTTTGATGCTGGACCAACCGAGCGTCGTAGATGGTGAGCCAGAATCGCGCCGACGTTGGTCTTGTTCATTGGTTGGCTGGCATCTCGGCTGGAGATACGATGCAATGGTGAAGCAACCAATTAACTGTTTTGAAATAACACACCGTGGACTGCCAATTTGGAACAAGTTCTTTCTGGGGTCGAGCACGCTATTTCTCGTTCATGGAGGCTCTCCACTAAATCTTCTCGTGTGGGCGGGGAAACTATTGTGTTTATTTGTAACCTGAAGTATACCGAGAGCTGGGTTTGTATTCTCGTACAAGTTACGATATATCGTAGGCTTCGGATTGGTCGAGATGGCCATCTCGACCAATCCGAAGCCTACGATATATCGTAACTTGTGCGAGAATACAGACCCTGGTGACGAGCTCTGAGCTCAGGCAGGACAGGCGGTGGTGTTAAAGCTGCATTCGAACACTGAAATAATATACATGTGGCATATGCATTGGATCAATTCGAAATAGATCGTGCATTTTTGTGTTTCAAAAAATATTTGTTATTGTAATCACAAACTTTATCCACAGCGTACCAATACATGTATACACCCAGCGAACACGAGATGTTGATCCAGTGCTGGGTTATTGTTAAACCTGCATCGGGTCACTATCACACCTCGCTGTTTCATTGACACATTAGGCGTTAGATCGATTCTATCACTTCAGCAAACTAAGATAAACTTGAAGTAGGGGATGGAGCATGAACTAGGGTTTGTCTGTTTGGCTAAAGAGATGAAATGTCAACAAATGTATGCATATTGGCGTGCAAGGAATATATATGACACGTATGTGTACCCACGAACTCGTCAAGGATTGAATACACAAGTATTGAATACACAAAATGGGTGACATTTACAGCATCCGGATTTAATGTTAGTCCACTGTATGTGACGCTGGCCCGACATTACACCAACAGTGGCTGAACGTATGGTGGTTATATATATACCTCAGTTTATTCTATGCATGCGGCTATTAAATATACCCATTTTAACAGTGTCCATTGGACAGTGTCACTTTTAGAGTGGTACTTAGCACTTCCCAGTGGAGAAATAATGCTGAAATCAATGTGTGCATTTGTTTTACTGGTCACCATTGTTGGAAAAACTGTTGATAATAATAATATAGTCTTAGCGCGAGCAAATTTATATTATGTTGGCCTAAGTATATCGCGCCGGTTTAAAAAAATACTTTTTACAATAAAACAGTTGATTGTTTACAGGTAATGTATGGCATCTGATCTTTTCGAAGCAATATTCATGATGCAAATAATACACACAATAATCGTTCTGTTTAACTAATTTAAAAATGGTATTTTAACCCAAACAGCGTGCCACCTAGAAAAAAATATTCTCACCTCTCCTTATCAGTTTCATCTTTCCAATATAATCAAAATATCTTCCAAGTAAAATAAGATTGAGGAAAAAATACAACAATATTGCCAAAGTTTTTATATTACGTGCCACATCGACACCCGACCTATGTCGGAACTTTGGATTTTGAGTTATGGCCATGTTTTGTTAAACAAATATTTTTTTGCTAATTTTCTTTTTTAAGGCTGCTCGAAAATAAAACCCTAATTTTATTTTTTATGTAAAAAAATGATTTAATTTGAACTATTTAAACTACTTGTCAATTAAATTTAAACTTTGTAGGTCATTTTCTCAGCATTTTGCGATATTTAGGGCTTAAGTTTCCAAATCTTGTTTTATCGATGATTTCCTAAATAATTGAGATATATTTATAATTTTTGGTGCATGTAAAACCTGAGCGCTGGCTCTTTAAACGCCACTTACTAACTCATTTTCCATATTTTGCGACATAGAGCTAGTTTTGATATGGCACGTCACATATTATTATTATATTGCGAGTAGTACAGAATAGGTGTAACAAACTATAACACCGTTATTTATTATGAGTGTTAGCCACTCGTCGCGACTTGCGAAACTATAATAAGCAGAGAACTGCTAAGAAGGGATCTGGTAAATTGAAATCATACGGGAGATAACGTATTTGAAAACCGCTTACCATTTTGGCATCGCGCCAGATTAGGATCGAATCGTCCATTTTGACAGGAGGGTAAACAAACATTCTGTTGTTTCAGCCTTTTGGCTGAGTAAACCCTGCAGTCATCAATATTCGATAGGCGTCGTCCGCGAGATATTGAGCGTCCGTTGCCATGTACGCCCCGCCCCGACTGCAAACACGATCATACATACTTTAACGGAGTCAACAGGGAAATGATTTTTTTAGCGTTTGACAATGGGGTTCTCAGTAATGATTGAGCGTTTTTGGGCACTTCAACTCTACGTCAAACCTCTTCTTATTCAAGGACCAATGTGTTTTTTTATACCATGTTCATTGAGAATAGCTGATGCAATTCTCAATGCATGGTGTAAAAATATCCACACTAAAAACGTATGTGAATGCAAAGTGTCATGACGACCATGACCATGATAATATGCTCATTAATAGTTTAGATATGTTAGAGCTATTAAGCAGTTGTTCACTACTTATGTCCAATAAATGCATTTTGACATAATTTGAAATCGGTTTGGTAGCATAGACTTTGGTTTTATATTATAATAATAATATTAGTTTATTCATAATGTATGGAACATGACATTTATATGTTAGTGTTTACTAACAGATTCTGGCATGTAAATTTGATCCCCACAAGCGTACAATATTTCCAGTCCCATAACATAGGTATTCAAATGAAGTGGATAGATCTAACTAAGACATTTATGATGATTTTGAAAAAAACCTCTTGTCTCTCAGTTTATATTAAAATATTTTATCTCTTTAAGGGTTACTTAATAATGACCTTATAATACACTCCAATTCAATGATATTGAAGTCTGCATGATATCACAGAGAAAATATTGAAAAAGAAGTGAACAATGAAGATTATAACTTCATTTCATAATGTTTGCTATTGTAAAAAATGATTAAAAAATAACTTTATTAATAGTTATTTGAAAAATAAAACTCAGTACAAAAATAGCTCAAACGGCTGGGCTGCTTTGAAATGTATTATAAAAAACAATATCTATACAAAATATAGTTTTCTATCGCCCACGCTATACTGTCCAATGCTTTTCGACAGTGACACGAAAACTACAAAGAGCGTCATGCATGGTCGAACGTCTTATCAATTCAACGGTCCTCGCCTTACCCCACAAGTAGTCGTTTTAATGTATTATAATGATGTACAGTACGGGTGAGATATTTTCTTTAGGGCTATTATGTTTCATATCATGAATCCTAGATATAACTACCCATTATATGATAGGCTTACGAATTTAAATCTCGCTAGCAAACAAGACGTTGAACCAATGCCGTTTTAATTTTGGCCCAGCGTCTACGTCGCTGAATCAACATTAAACCGGCATTATTTCAACGTCTTGTGTTTGCTGGATCTCCACACCGAAATAACCATTTTTTACTTTCCAGTTAGACTTTTTGTTTTTTGTATAAAAATAATTAGTAGTATTGGGTCAGGCTTTCCGGCCCAATACAAGCTCCTCGTCGGTACAGTTTCCTGTTGACCAGTTTCCTTTGGCCTGGATTTTGACACATCGGCATGTTACAGATTTGTACCTCTGAGCTCGGTCCTCTTAATGATGCATTAATTGATGCTGGAATGTTAGCATGCATTGTGTACATACACTGTTATACCTTTAAAATCTACGTGAATTCACGCACGAGGACTTGATTCCCGACAGTGGTATAACGTTGACCCAATTGTGAATGCATTGCCAACATTTACAACACAAAAAACAAACGTTTTTGTTATATTACGCCGATTCAACCAGTATAGCAACTATCTGGTGTCTCATCATCACGCTCCAGCATTAGGTCGGTAAATTAGGTTATAAACTAATCTTTATTGGGGGTGTTTCAGAACAATTTTCCATGTATATCCCAGAAGTAAACCAATGGAGATTTTCACCCCCTTCGAGTTGAGAAACGATAATTAATTAACGTATATCGATTAAAATTTCGGCGGAACGTTTATTAATCTCCCTGATTAAATTTAAATGTCACGTTCAAAAGGCGCTTTTAAGTGCCAATAAAAACATTAAAAAATTATATAATCGTGTACCCGGTATGACTGGGCCGCCTAACTCATTTACTGCGTGAGGCCCAGTCATACTGACCGCCATTTTGTTTCCACAGCCAGCTGTGTAAAAACCAAAAAACTCGGATGCCATGAAATTCAGACGAATATTTCAAGTGCCTATGAAAACTAGGCCATTTTCAACAGACGTAAACTTTTGATCGTATCAGAACTATTACAATTAAAAATGGAGGTCACTGTGTCAGAGCCTTGCGATATCATCAGGGTAATTATCGTGATTGGGGCTCAAAAAATTAACAGAACTCTCCAAGCAAATACAATCCTAGTAAACAGAAGACATTTGTATAACATTTTGTACAATGTTGGACCAACGTCAAAGACGTTAGTCCGGCGTTGTACAAATGTTACACTGATGTTTTGTGCTTACTGGGATTGTTTCACCTTTTGTTGGTTTAATGCTGGCACACCGTTTACGACGCTGTCCCAACATGAAACCAACAGTAGGTAAACGACTGGTACTGGTTGGCGTGCATCACGTTTATTTGAGATTTGTCTGCGCATAACGATTTATGTTTGTTTCTTTTCATGTGTTACAGGGATCCACATGTAATGACATCCTTATGCTCTGCTTCTGTGGCTTCTGTGCCATGGTTCAAACAGCTCATGTAAGTATACGTGCATATAATAATTAAAAAACCCCCAGCTAAATGACGATAGTGATTAGTGATCTCTGCATTAATCACGCTTTCGCTGGTTGGGGGTAGATTACTGAACCTAGTAATACACACAGACAGATTTCATATAAAATATCTACCTTTATTCAGGAAGATTAATATTTTATAGGCTTAAATTGGCGATCACCTTAGTTTTTACATTGTTTTTAAACAATAGTTTATATTTAAAGAAAAAAGCTTAATATATTTTTTTAAACAATGTGTTACATTTAAAGACAGTAGCTTAATAAATTCTATAAAGAGCTAATGCACATTATGACTTTGGAAAACATCCACTTATTATAATTACAGCATACGGTGACTTCGAAATAAAAAAGGTATGTCTTGTTTGTTTACAGGAAGTACATGACGACCCGCCATCTGGTGGCGCAATGGCGAGAGACTAGTGTTATTAAAATGTTAAGCACGCTGGAGAGAATGGTGCAAAGCTTTGTCGATTCTGGGCCAACGGCTGCGACGCTGGCGCGACATTGATATAGCGTTACATCGCATCTGCTTTGGACAATTTATCTACAGAACCAATACAAGTGACATCGATGAATTGGAAGCAACAAATTTCAAAAATAAAACAAGCGTGAAAATATTTGTCTGAAAGACAGGACAGTCATCCATTGGTTTTGTGGATGACTATTTGATTGTGCTTGACTTTTACAAGGTTTTGACGCAAACTTCACCTACCGACGCACATCGTATATATATTTACAGAGTTGTTGTTGATTTGACAAAGTTTTTATTCAGGACATGCCTTTTATAACAACCCCTAGTAGCAAGAGTGTCGTATGTGCCACTCGAATGAGTGGAGCATATGACACTTTGTCTGCTAGGGCTCGATATGTTACAGGTTTATCTTATTATTGACACATTTACATACCGTCCAAGTGTTAAATACTGTTTCCGGTAGATTAGAATACTCTTTATGTGCTGGAGAATACTATTTTTTGTTAAATATGACTGTGATAAATGTTATATTACAGTGTAGGTATTTGTTTAAATACTCATAAGATACTGTTAAGTGAAATAAAAAGATAAATACTCAACACCTTATTCAGCTATAAATTATTTTCTATAAATCAGTAAATGTATCATCACATAAGCATTCTAATCATGTTGCTAAGTACATGTAATATAGATAATACACGGAGACAAATCTCACATAGAAATCTCTACGCCTTTTGTGAATATGTAACAATTTCCGAAATAAATTAATTTAATAAAATCATCGTTTTTTATTTTAGACATAATGTATATAATAAGTTATATGTGCAAAAAACCCATATCAATAATGCAATAAAGTCTAGACTTAATCTGCTGTTAGCTGTACGAATTACAGAATTTGTGGACTGTAATCGGTTGTTGGAATTACAGTATGCCTAGACCGGCGTTCAACATAAACCCATCGTCGATTGTTTGAATTACGGGATTCGTGGACCAATGTTTCACATAGACTGGCCGTCGATTGTACAAATTACGGAATCTCTGGACCACATTGTTTGCAAAATTTACAATATTTCTGGACCAGTGTTTAATATAAACCCGCTGTCGGTTGTACGAATTACGTAATTCGTGTATTGACATCGTTTCTAGGAATTGTGATATTTATGGACTGTCGTTGAATAGACACTCAGCATCGGTTGTTTGAATTAGGGTAGGTCTTATTTGTGGACCGGTGATTAATAGGATTGGGAAATTCGCTAAAATCTCAGTCACACCGGATTTTGAAAAACGTCGCAAGCTGGTAGCGAATGCACAGCGCGTTTCCAGGGGGCCCTAGGGTAGTGGTTAGCACCCGCTGCCTTTCACGCTAGAGTTCGGGGTTCGTTTCCCGGTCTCGGCGGTTTGAAAGAAACAAAAATGTTTCTTCCCCATCCAATCGTAAAACTTAGTATTGTGGGGAGCCTCCGTGACCGAGAAGTAGCGTGCTCGGCCTCAGACCGCCAGAGTTTGAATTTCGAATCCTGTGCCTGGAGGGCAGTGTCATCTCATTCATCACACCATTCCCAGGAGGTTCTCCTGGCCCGATTTGGCCTGTATGTGCACAAAGGTGGCCTAAAGCCCGATTCATTTCATTTAATTTGTTTCCAGCGCAAAGTGCGAATGAACAGCGCTTTGCTAACTCGTTGGACGCATACAGTGCGCATTGAACCCTATAATGCTAATGTCAACGATAATATTATTATTATCGTCGACATTAGCATTATAGGGTTTAGTTTATCAGTTTGGTTTATACATATGTAACCATATTTAAAAGAACAATTGTGTCCTAAATTTATGATAGCATTATATGTTTGGACTTAATTTCGACAAAGTAAAAACAAATATTGCACTTAAAGCCGTGTATCGTGTGAAAAACCACTTCACATGTTTAAAAATAAAATGTCGTTCTTCAGAGCTCTAAGGGTTAAGCTGCAGAAATAACATAGTCACAGCCTGTTGTTCGAGCGCTGGGCGAACTGGCGGCGTGTTCCCAGCGTTTGCTTCGAGCGCTCATGCAGCGGAGAGCAGGCGCGTTGCCCGCGACTGCCCGGCGCCCTCAACGGGCAGCCGTGTGATACAAAGCAAACGTATTTAGCGTTGATATGACGTTGTTCTAGCGCGCCCTACGTGTTTCTGACGGTTTTCTGGCGTCTACATTTATGCGTTCATATGCGTTCATTATTTTAAACATACCCAATTTCCTTTGATGATTAGAGGGCGCACAAAAATATGCATGACGTTATTGCAGCGCGCTCCACGAACCAGTAACGAGTGTTGACGCATGACCGACGCAGGACAGACGCTCTAGCAAAAAATAATCAATTTTCAGTGCGTGGGTCCTGCGTCGACTATGTGACTTAGCCTTGGGGTTAGAAAAAACTCAAAAAGCGTGCATATAGCGCCCACTTATTCGTGCCTCGCGCTGGCGATGCGCGATGTATTCTCCAAATTTGTCGCCCTGCTAACGCACAACGAGGTGGCGAAACGTTGTGTATTCGCTGATTTATACACCTAATTTATTTATAACACGCTGTGTAATCGTCTTAAACTCGCTGGCTCTTCTCATATCCTGACAAAATTCATGGACGCACAACGACGCACTGCTCTAATTTTTGTCACTTAAGGCGTATATGTGTGACTGGGTGTATAACCACATTCACACATGGAAAAACGCCCACATTTTTGAGCATGCAGAAAATGTGCGCATTGGTTGACGCACACAAAAAATGAATGACGTTCATCAGGCGTTCTCGTCAAATCATCAACGAATTCTGACGCACGCCCAGCGAATCACAACGCACTGACCAAAATTCATCATTTTTTGTGCGCTGGACGTGCGTGATGGTATGTGTGACTGGGCTTTTAGCGAATTCCACAATCCTATTGATCACCGGTCCACGAATAAGGGCCTACCCTAATTCAAAAACTGATGCTGAGTGTCTATTCAACGACAGTCTATAAATATCGTAATTCCTAGAAACGATGCCAATCCATGAAATACGTAATAAACAGCGGGTTTATATTAAACACTGGTCGAGAAATATTGTAAATTTTGCAAACGATGTGGTCCACAAATTCCGTAATTCGTACAATCGACGGCCAGTCTATGTGAAACATTGGTCCACGAATTCCGTAATTCAAACAATCGACGGTGAGTTTATATTAAACACCGGTCTAGGCATACTGTAATTCCAACAACCGATTACAGTCCGCAAATTCTGTAATTCGTGCAGCTCACAGCAGATTTAAAGGTAACCACATTGAAAAAATTATATGTTCTATTTGTGTTACTCTACATAATAAAACAGTCTAAATTTGATTTTTTAGTTTTAAACATGTTGAAACTCAATTTTTTATATGACATATCTCTATTTCTTGCTAAATGTGCATAACAATGTAAATATAGGCGTTTCTGTGATGAACGTCACAGATTTCGTCACATTATATTTACACAAATGTTCTTTTATGGTAACATTTAAAGTACCAGCTCACATGTCATATCATTTTCAATAATAATTTGATACACTGATAATATTTCTTCCCGTGATAACCTGATAAAAACATTCTCACAATGTAAGGTTTAGCTTCTCATATATGGGAAATTATAACAATTATTAGACCTATATTCTGTATAAAAATAGGCAAAGCTATATATTACAATTTAAACTATTTAAAATCTGGAGTGTTTAAAACGTCACAGTGATCAGGGTGCCTGCATGTGTGAGCAATAACTACGCCGTATTCACCAATCACACAGACATTGGTAAATTGTATACTGGTCTCAACCCATTATATTCACTCCTGAGAATTATTGCGATTTTTGCATAAAGAAAACATTGTTCATTTCAATTAACTTGACACTTCAAGACATCATTTCTCAACATAACCTAACTACAATTAGTATCTGATACTTCTGTGTTTGTCATTCTGTTGATATTTTAGTGGCAGGATATTCTCAAAAGCTCAGGTAAGCAAGAAAATGAAGTATTATGAAATGCGTTCAAAAGAACAGTATTTACAGTAGACTACAGCAGAAATGAAATGTTCTGTCGCGCCCACAGGTCTGTCCACAGCTTTGATATTGTAGCGCATTGATAAATAATGCCTTTCCATTTAGATCGATTAAGTCATTTTATTTATTATTAACACATGTAACAGTTATATATATTGGAGCAGTATAAACTAATATCATTTATTTATAATAAACTTAGCGAATTGATCATACATCTCTGATTTGTATGATGCATGATCTTTCTTTTGGATGTCAGATTAAACGTATGGGCTGAACCTGTGATGTTTTATGCTAATAGTTTGTTTACACTATTTAGAAATAAAGTGCTCTATAATCTTTATTAAGCACTAAAATCACGTTTTATCAAATCAAATCAAATCTAATCAAATAAACTTTATTTCCAGAGGGTATACCATTTAGCGCTATAGCACTAATTTGCAATGGGCCCTCATAATATATACATATACACATAAGATTATTATAATGTACACCTAATCATGATAATCATGAAGTTTAAGTGATGAAAACGATTTGCTAAACAAAGTCGTTTTCATATCCTTAACTAAAATGTTTATGAAACAAGCAGCTATAACGTGATAAAAGTTGGGAGTGTTATATATACACATAATAAAAATTTGCCAACACAATACATATAGCATATACATACACGAACATACCTACATAAATAGCCATATACACACATATTTATCCATATATATGTACCTACATATACATTCATATATTACATCCATACACAAATAACCGTATACACACTTATTTACCCATATATATGTACCTACACATACATTCATATAATATACATGCATACACAGATATATCTACACTTACATGAATATATATATGATACAAACAGATATGTAAAACACATTTTTATTTTTATGTAATAGACATATAGATACAAATATTCATAATCATACTTGCATATACATATCAGTATAATATTTATTTATACACGTATATTCCGACTGCATATATGCATATACAAATATGTTTTATAACTTTGCTTCAAGGCCTACACAGTATTAATGAGTACATACATTAACATGATTATTTTATTCGTGCATTCGCTGAACATATAATAAACACACATAAATACATACATACGTTGTATATAAAAACATTATTACATTGCTTCTACATGGTCTTGCTATCGAAATAATAGGATATATAGTTTTCTTAAAATTTGGAAAATGACTTGGCTGAGCGAACGTCTGCAGGGATATTGCTCCACATATCAACACCTCTTGATGAGAAGCTTTTGTGATGAGTCGGTCTACAATATAGCTGCAAATTATCAGCAGATCACGTGCCATTGCTGTGAATTTCGTTACAATGTGTAAATTTATTCTCTAAACCTTGACTACTCAAACCATTGATACTTTTATATAATTGAATTGCTATGTTATAATTTACTCGTTCTTTTAGTGGCATCCATTTTAATTCAGCAAAGAGATCTGCGCTTCTAATGCAGTAGTCATGATAGTTTTTATCAAGAATTATCCGTGCAGCTCTCTTTTCAAGACGGTACATCTGGGTTTGTGAACAATTTCCCCAAATTTATGAGCTGCTAACTATTGGTAATGATTGACACTTTTATTCTAGCTTGCATGTTAAAAAATAATGTTAGCAATATGGGGACCTTTAAATATTCAACACCGTTCCGAGAATACTGTGATACCTACAACTGATGTGATCCTCAATTTCACTATTTCATGCAACAATTTTTTTTATATTAAATACTGGTCCAGGAATGATGTAATTTCTACAAACGATGCGGTCAACAAATTCCGTAAAAATGGTGGCTTTAAATATTAGGCACCGGTCCAGCAATACTGTAAATCCTACAACTGATGCCGGTCGACAAACTTCGTAAATCTTATTGAGCACTGGTCCATGAATACCGTAATTCTTACAACCGATGCGGCCCACGAAGTCATTAATTCGTACTATCGACGACGGGTTTATGTTAAGCACTGGTCCAGGAATATTGTAATTCCCACAAACGATGCCTGTCCACAAATTATCTAATTCGTACAAATACAGACCACATCGTCGCCTCGGAGCTAAAGGATCCTATCTGACACTCGTTAGAGTGGCAGATAGGATCATGCAGAAATTGTCCCAAAGGGTTAAGCACCAGTCCAGGAATACTGTAACTCGTACAAACGATGGAGTCCACGAATTTCTGTAAATAAAATCGGCGACCAGTTTATATTAAACATCGGTCGAGGAATACTTTAATTCTTAAAACCAATGTGGTCTACAAATTAATTTATCTGTACAACCGACGGTCAGTTTATATTAAACACTGGTCCAACTGATGGTGGCCTTCCATATTAAGCACTGGTCCAGGAATACTGTGGTTTCTACAAACGATGCTGGTCCACAAATTTCGTAATTCGTACAACCGGCGGCTGGTTTATATTAGACACTGGTCCAAGAATACTTTAATTCTTACAACCGATGCAGTCCGATACATTAATTCGTAGAACCGACTACTGGTTTATATTTAACACTGGTCCAGGAATACTGTAAATGATGCCTGTTAACAAATTATGTAATTCTTACAACTAACGACAGCAATACTTTAATTACGTTAAAAGGCGATGGGGAGTCATTAAAGAGCGACGGAGGAAACAATTGTTTCTAATTGTATCCATTTAAAATTTTAAAATGGAGATTTCTCTGTTTATTTCTGAGTAAGAATATGCTAACAAATACTGTTTTTACAATGTTGTATGTATATATATTGGCTGTGTGATGAAGGAAGTGTGATTTTTAGATTTCACAGTGAAAGACAATCTAACGTCAGCATATCAGCATATGAGTGAGTGAATAGTTTATGAATACATTTACACACACAAAATCGAATTTACAAATGCTGCACTTGACTTCCTTCCGATGCTCCTGCTTTATCCATAAACACGATGAACGAAATGAAATGAAATGAATCGGGCTTTAGGCCACCTTTGTGCACATATAGGCTAAACTGGGCCAGGAGAACCTCCTGAGGATGGTGAGATGATTGAGATGACACTGTCCTCCAGACACAGGATTCGAAATTCGAGCCCTGGCGGTCTGAGGCCGAGCACGCTACCTCTCGGTCACGGAGGCTCCCCGCAATTCGATGAACGAAGGCTTGTAGCACCGCATAGTGTGCAGAGAGGAACCAGTGTGATGTAGCAACCATCCATATTCTCTAATTCATTCACCAGATGGCAGTAGTGAGACTTAAACTGAACAACAAGTACAATCATTACTGCTAAAAATTCATGATGTCAGATGATCATTGTAGGCTTTTCATAGACAGTTTTTGGTTGATTACCTTTCTCGCAAGTTAACATGTAGTTTTTGTTATTTGTATAAACAGTTGGTTCAACTGTTTGGCTGAGGGCAAAGAATGGTTTACAGTGTCAAATGCCTTCTGCAAATCTATCATGACCATCCCGGTGTAAAGACCATTATCCATGCATTTCGAATATAGTATGTTAATTGTATCTAATATTGAAAAAGAAGTACGAACACCTGATTCAAATTTATAAAAACAAGTCGTTTTCCTTGAAATACTTTTCAAGTTGTGTCAACAGCCCTTTCTAGAGATTTGGATGGATTGCTCAGAGTGGATACTGGTCTATAATTACCCGGTTCTAGCTTAGAAATATTTGTGTACAAATACCATCTGGAACAACACCTATTTTCAAATATAACTGTATAATGCATGAAGTAGGATAGGAAATATTTTCCGCATGGTCACGAAAGAATCTGGCTGAAAGGTCATCTAAGCCAGTCAAGCATTTTAAACTCAGTTCTGGTATATCATGTATGTATAAAATTGTCATTGAAAATGTTGACCGCCGAGTTTTGTTCACGGCTGAGGGTATTGCTCATTCAATCAGAATCAAGTCTTAGACCCGACACCCACAAGTCCAGCCCACCGGTGTCACTTTTGGCAGTATTTTTTTATATTTATCCCGATGTGAAATGGTCCGACACACAATCAACTAACAGAAGTAGGCCTAGTAGTATAGTGACGATGGGATAAAACACCAAACAAATAAGGACAAATAATACAAATCAAAACATTTTTTTTTGAAAATATTAGAAAAAAACTTTTTGTAATGCGCCGTCATTTCTCATTAGATTCATGGGCGCAGAAATGCACATGAGGCATCAAGGAGACCACCATAATTATGCTTCTCCAAATAAAAGAATCTTCAAACTAGTCTTAGTTTTTTGTACGTGACTGTATGAATTTGATCTGTCGTGGAGAGCGCAGTGTGCGCCTTACATCACGCTGCTCGACTAGCTGACACAGATATTCTGGAGGGAGCTTTGCCATGAGCTGCAAGGAACGTCAGCCACAGTACATTATAGCAAACTCTCAGTTTCACTGAGTAACCAATGTAGCTGCATTCTCACGTCAACGATGTGTTCGTGACGATGCACGCATGTTATCAGCCTTGCGACACTATTTTGCACACGTTTCAGTATATCGAGCTGGTACTGTGGTAAGCCCTGATATAGTGCGTTGCAAAATTCCAGCCTAGAAATCACTAATGACTGGATGATTTGACGAGTGGCAGTAAGTGTTAAATGTGATTTGATGCGGCGAATATTTCTCAACCAGAAATAGGATGACTGGCAAACTTTTCCAATTTGGCTTCCATCCATTTTGAAAGAACTGTCAAAAATTACGCCAATATTTCTTGCAGATGTTGTTGGTTGAATACTAGATTCTCTAATTGTTATTTGTTCAACATCAATAGCACCATCACTCTGTGACAACACAAGGTAGACATACTCCGTTTTGTCATCGTTCAGTTTCAACCTGTGTATGACCCTCCATGCACATATCTCTGAAATGCATTTTTCTATCTTGGTTAATGCGATCCTTCTATCAATATTATCATCAACGTTGAATGTCACATAAATCTGGGTGTCGTAGCATATAGCTGTAAAAAGAAAAGACCCCAAGACAGAGCTAATTGGGGGACACCATATCTTAGATGCACACTTTTTGATTTGGGTCCTCTTATGATGACTGATTGATGACGATTTTGTTAACAGGACTGAAACCACTTGTGAGCCATGTCCTGAGCACCAATATCTGAAAGACTGTCAAGGAGCATTTTATGATCTATTGTGTCGAAGGCGGCTGAAAGGTTTAACAAGACCAGAGAGACAGCCTTCCGTTGGTCAGGAGAAAGCAGAATGTCATTGCACACTCTCACCAGAGCAGTCTCTGTACTATGTAGAGGGCGGTATACCGACAGATGGGGTTCATGTTGATTGGTAACATCCAGATGGTTCAATAATCTCCGAAGCACAACACGCTCTAACACTTTGGACACAAAGGTGTGATTGGAGACGGCCTGCAGTTCGTTATGACTTATGGATTAAGGGTATATTTTTTCAAAAGTGGAGTCACGAGCTTTTTTAAATGAAAGTAACAACAATTAACTACAGCGGGAAACATGTTGACATGGAAGGATGTGCATCAATTATTATCACTGTATGGGAATGATTCAACCCTAATACATTTGTTTTAAGGCACCTCCATACTCTCCACTGATTAAATAAAAATGACGCTGTCCATACTATGTCTCTCAGGCTATGTCTCACTACCGAAACGCAACATATATTGTGGCGAAAATAATTATCAGATTTGGGGACACCGGTCAAGAACAATTCACCTGACCAAACTAATCAAATGATCAAGGTACACCAGTTCTATCTTCAACATGGTAGATGCACGGCTTCAATTGTTCAATGATTCTAAAATATTGCAGAGTATGTAAGATCTTAGAATCATTGAACAATTGAGAGCTGGTGAGTCAATGATGCTATATTATGACTATCATGGAGCAATGCACCATCAGCGTCGGTAGTAGAGAAATTTAGGTGTTTCTTCAAGTGAAACGAAATAATTATGACTCAAATCCTAAAATTATCATGCAATAGCACTAGCAGCAGCAGCTAGTGATATTGCATGATATTTTATTGTCACAATCGCTGGTCAAAAGCTTAATAATGGGATACTAATAACAAACTTCTAAAGTGCCTAAATCCTCAGTGATTCGAGCTCAAAGGCGCGACAAACATAATCGCAATCACAGTCATACTCCCAAAACCGTTTGTGTTTGTCATCTGGGCTAACCGTACCACCAGAGCTTGATCGAAAAAAATGTTGTGAATGTCCTCTGGAAACTAATTTTGATTAACTCAGTTTCTTCACTGCTATTTTCAGGCATCTCAACATCTTCAGGAGGCCCTCTTTGTCTAATTTAGTCTGTATGTACACAACAGTGGCTTGAAAGCCAATTCTTTTCCTTATTTTTGCTCAATCCTATGAAAATTAAAAAAATAGATCTGCTCAAATTTTGCAGAAAGAAGATTAGCTCTCTGTTACTTTGACAGATACCACCTCTATGTAGACTTGTCATGGAGATTCTCTTTCCAGCATGGTGTCCAACTTTCTAATGAGACATCAACAAGCGCATATGATTAGTAATTACCATTTTCGCATATTTAACTATGCTAGAAGTGTTCTATTGTTTGCTTAGATATTATATAAATATCTGTTGTACGACATTGAAAACAAAATGAAGGAATTGAATCGATTTGGTGTATACTTAAAGTCAAATAGATGAGTGCTCACGAAATATCGCATGAAAATTCACGCTTAGTTTGAATTTCCTTCAACATTGATGAACCTACCCGGTCAAAATATATTATTGTCCAATACATTAAATAGTTATTTTACGCGCTCAAATAGTATAATTAGAATCTACAATATCCAACAAAGTATATTGAGAAAATAATATTTCTAACTTGTTCTTATTTTTCTTAGAAAGCAGGTCATCCCTAAATGAAATTGTCAGAAAGCAGAACATTTTTTTCGAAATATTTTTTTGAATATCGTAGATTTAGATGATTTAGTTATAATACCAATAGGTGACGTAATGGTTTTATTTATTGAATAATAATGCGTTCTCAGAATTTTGTTTGACGCAGTAGGTTTATTAATATTGAAATAAAAACAGCAAAAGTGACAATTTTCATGCCGATATTTCGTAAGCAGACATCTATGTCATTTTAGGTACACACTAAATGGATCTCAATTCCTACATGTATTTACAAGGTGGTACAGCAGCTATGCATAGAATACTTGACTGAAAAATAGAACACTCCTAGCTAAAAATGCGAAAATTCTGAATTAATGCTCGTCATGTGCGTTTGATGACGGCTCATTAGAAAGCAGGACACCATGCCTAATGGAAAGAGTATCACGCATGACACAATGTTAGACAGAGTATCTGTGTTGCGGGATGCGAGAAAGCCATCGTGTCTCTGTACGGTAGTAATGCAGGCGAATGATTTGATAAATCGATGGTTGAAAACAATAGTGGTTCAAGTCGACTTGGCAGCGAAATTGTGTTTATCTTTTTGCTTAGAATTACAGTCTGCTAAATCCACTTATCAGCCTGTATGTATACTTGGTCTTATACTGATGAAACACACAGCGATTGGAATTTGACAGTAGATCAAGTGAAGTTATCAAGTGAGTTTTTTTTACCTCCCAGAACGATACACAGAAGCAAAATTGGGATCAACAAGACACCAAGTTGTCTTAGCTCATTGTTAATCCAGGAACACAGAATATGCAGAGATTGTTCCCAAATCAACAATGAACTAAGTCCAGGCATTTCCCCTGTGTTGTCTCCACAAGTCTCAGAATAACAATGCGCTAAGTGCACTTGCACCGTTCTTGTCCCAGAAACAGAGCCCATAAGCGTGCAACACCAGCATAACAATGTGACAAGTCGATTGGTTCTGTGTTGGACAGATATTATGCTGATATGTGCTACTTTTCCCGAGAATAACAATGTGCTAAGTCGACTTGATCTGTTGTTTTAATCAGAATTTGGAATAAATTCAAATTTTATACATATTATAGGTGACTTAGCTGGTTATTATTCTAAAGGCCAAAATGTCACTTAGCACACTATTGTTTTAACCCATCGAAATTACGTTACCGTCTATTTCTTGAAAAGCTGGTCACAAACACATCATCTGTGCAAGTGCACTCCTTACCCCAAACTGCAGCATTTGCTAAATATCACAGTACCTGTGTGTATTACCAGGTTTTAATATGAGTGGATTGATAAATTGAATTTGAACCCTAAAGAGTGAGGTTTGCTGCGCATTGAATGCCATCTGTGACATTACCATAACTGGCATGTAACTCACTGGAATACATATGTGTGGATAATTTCGTTTTAATATCTGGCCAGTAACTGTCTGTAGCCGTATTCTCGCACAAGTTACGATATATCGTAGGCTTCTGATTGGTCGAGATGGCCATCTCGACCAATCAAAAGCCTACGATATATCGTAACTTGTACGAGAATACGGGCCGTGACAGATCCGGAGATCCGGAGAGTATTAGCATATTAGTGTGTGCTACTTGGAAATACAAATGAATATGCTTATACCGACTGTCTGAAAAAAGTGTATTGTTGAGTAGCTGCCTGAGAAAAAAATCGTCGCTGTTAATATTATTTTTATCAAGTTAATAATGACACAGTCGTCTTCCTTGGCCTTAAAAACATGGGTGTAGACACCTCGTTTGTGATTATATCATGATTAGTTATGGAGTTATAGCTGGAAATGTATATTTCGGTAATGGCGGTGCTAATCAGCAATATTTATATATTACATCATAAAGATTAATTTTATTAAATTATTAATGACACAGTCGGCTTCCTTGACTCTGAAAACATGGGTGTAGACACATCGTTCGTTACGATATCATAATTATTGGAGATATAGCTGGAAATGTATATTTCGGTAATGGCGGTTCTAATTAGCGATTTTATGATAATTTTAACCACTCCGATTTTTCTAGACTTTTGATATGTGTTTCTGGGGGGCTATTCAAAGCATATGCCATCAAAAAAAATTATGTTGCAATTTTGTCTAAGTCAAACCATAGAATGACTGGACTATGCTGTGTCAACCCACATACACAGACTGCACATGCAAAGCACTGGCATTGCATTTAATAAAAAAAATCAGCCCTGGTGGGGCTCGCCAAAAATATATAACGTCGATTTACTGTTGTGCTGACGTCGATGGGCCAACAATAAGCCAACGTTGGGACGACGTCTCATGTTTCCTGGGTAAAACCATACATCAAGACCCAATAATTTTCAATTGAACAATGAACATAGATGACCGTAATGAAATGGTAATACACAAATGTGTTGGTTTTAATTGTTTGTTTTTGTGTTTTCTGCAACAGGTCTCACATGTGACGTAGTCAGCGACCTGGATAGGCTATAAATTATTATAGTGCATATTTCGAGTAACAGCCAAACATATAGTACATTTCTTTCGTTTTGAACTACTGACTCTCCATTGTTTTTGTGGATGATGCGTGTGGCTCACAAATGACAATATCGTGCTTCCTGTCATACTTTCTCTTATAATACCGAGACACATATTTGTTGTTTTAAATTGGCTGAGCCTATCGTTCACTAGGCTATGAGAGGGTGTATCTGCCACTTTGCAAAGTGGCCGAAACTTCCTAGCTTAGTTTTCAGAATCAACCCCAAGACTACATGACAATAATATGTAATTTGTTATAAAATAAATATTCCATGCAAAACAATAACACCGATAACAAGACTAAGCAAACCGTGTAACCCTTTTGTAACCAAATATATTGTTTCATTACTTTATAAACTATAGTGCATGTTTCACACCAACGACATCTTCAGAAATCAAACATTTTAAAGAATGATGTTTTAATTCCGGACGTTGTATTCATAAAATTCGTTGTTTTTTATTTGAAATGATTGCAATGATATCAGTCGGTGATTAACACGTTAGGCACCCATAAAACCGCCAGCATCATGCTCTGTTTATTACAAAAGTGACACGCACATTTCGGTTGAGCTGCTGTGTTCAGGAGCGAATTTGCTGTTACCGGGTTTTTGGTTTTAAATAAGCCATAGTCCTTTGCAAGTGATCCAGGGCATTGGATGATTTTTTCTTCAGCTGACATAAAACTATTGCCTGGAGTTTTGAGTATGCGACCTCTCGCAGATGTAACCTGATATATATCATCCTTCTGACCCAGTAACCTTTCGCCACCTCCATTCTCACATGTCTCTCATGTCAGGTCACATGTGCGTCTTTATTTTTTCACAAGCACAAAACGATACATCTTTCCAATGTTGTTTTAATGTCGGTCCAACGCTGCTCCAACAGTAAATCAACATTGGGTCAAAGTATTTCCTAGGCAGGTCATCAAAAGGCATAATGAGTTGTCCCTACGTTGAATCGAGGTTGTGTCAGCGTCGTACACGGTGACCAGAGATTGGGCCAACATAGGGCTGACGTTTTGTATCTGCTGTCAGTCCATTATAGCCTCTTATTGCAGTATCTACATTTTTTATTGCATTATCTATATTTTATATAAAATATCAATATGAAGCTTTTTACGTGTTTTATGATTTAAACGAATACATTCCTGGATATGATTAGTGTTGACAGGTGACCAGTACATTCGCACCTCGGGCTTTAAATTATCAGCTCGCTTACATGCTTCAAACGTTAAACGATGTTTATGGACCATGCCTGCACCCACTCCAGCTCCTCTCCCAAATAGTAAATCAGCTAAATCTAAATGCATCTGATCAAAATGGGAAGGTCATGGCAGCCACGGAAAAAAGTGCGCATAAACATCAAATTGCCAGTTGCGAAACATCATAATAAACTGTTATGAGCTGCACTATTTTATTCGCTTATCTCTGATGTTATGATATTTTACTGACTCATTTATTTACTCCTATCCAACTGGCCACATAGTCACTAAAAGATCGCGGTAGACAACCTCGTGACAAACTAAGTTTAACTTCACCAATTATTCATTTGCTATGTATTAGGAGATTTGACTCATTGGTCCATATAGTTGTTAGTTTGTGTGTTTGATTATTTGTGTGTTTGATTGTTTGTGTGTTTGTTTGTTTGTTTGTTTGTTTGTTTTTGTTTGTTTGTTTGTTTGTTTGTTTGTTTGTTTGTTTGTTTGTTTGTTTGTTTGTTTGTTTGTTTGTTTGTTTGTTTGTTTGTTTGTTTGTTTGTTTGTTTGTTTGTGTGTTCGTTCGCTCGTTCGTTCGTTCGTTCGTTCGTTCGTTCGTTCGTTCGTTCGTTCGTTCGTTCGTTCGTTCGTTCGTTCGTTCGTTCGTTCGTTCGTTCGTTCGTTCGTTCGTTCGTTCGTTCGTTCGTTCGTTCGTTCGTTCGTTCGTTCGTTCGTTCGTTCGTTCGTTCATTCGTTCGTTTGTTTGTTTGTTTGTTTGTTTGTTTGTTTGTTTGCCTGTTTGTTTGTTTGTTTGTTTGTTTGTTTGTTTGTTTGTTTGTTTGTTTGTTTGTTTGTTTGTTTGTTTGTTTGTTTGTTTGTTTGTTTGTTTGTTTGTTTGTTTGTTTGTTTGTTTGTTTGTTTGTTTGTTTGTTTGTTTGTTTGTTTGTTTGTTTCTTTGTTTCTTTGTTTGTTTCTTTGTTTCTTTGTTTGTCGTTCTTTCGACACAATCATGAGCCCATCATAGTTGTTTGTGTGTTTGTTTGTATTTCTCTTCCTTTCTTTTTTTTTCACGGAGGCAGTATGATGGCTATATGTAGATGCCGGAGGCATCCAACACATCCAGATTTTAACACGGAAGTAACACGGGAGCGCTCATCCGTGTTGCCATCTGGACAGCGTATATACTACAGTGACTGGCAACAAAATGTAAAAACAACTTACTTGCACCGTCCTTGGTTACTACATCATAATCAAATAATAATGTTATTATTGTTATTTATTAAAATATACACGCATGATTGACGTCAAGGGGTAAGATGCATTATGAATCATATTAACATAAAAAACAGTATCAAATTATATCATTATTACCCAAGTCATCAAGGCAGATCATGTACATGTACTTTAAAATGTACCTTCAGAATATTTAACAGTTTCTTACTATGTGTCTTCATTGATTCATTCATTGATTCATTCATTGATTCATTCATTTATTCCTTCATTCTTTCATTTATGTATTTTTAATTAGCACACTTACTCCCTCTCACTTATTAACCCAGCCATGCACATTCATTCATTCATTCATTCCAAAATTAAGCATTTTCGCCCAAACCGTCATTCATTCATTCATTCATTCATTCATTCATTCATTCATTCATTCATTCATTCATTCATTCATTCATTCATTCATTCATTCATTTATTCATTCATTCATTCATTCATTCATTCATTCCAAAATTATGCATTTTCGCCCAAAAAGACGACAGAGGACACAGTTTTTATTCAAAATGGGAAATATAAATTTAGATATGGTGACAGTATATAGATATTTAGGATTATATTTTGACAAGTTTATGAATTTTTAGTATGGTACTGATGTTCTTTCTGAGGCTGCCGGTAGAAGTTAAAGTGCTATGATTGCTAAGATGCACTTATTGTGTAGTTCATATCAGTGACTATTTCGCTGGTATATCGGGTTT
>OZ024910.1:30672819-30866727 GCA_964017125.1 Flabesymbios commensalis
ATATTTAAGCGATCTTAGTGTCTAGATTGAGTTTGTTTTTGATCGAGAAATACATTGTCAGACATCATTATACTGTCAAATGATTTTTTATAGGTTTTTGATGTCTTTTTTTTATCTCTAACGTCTGATATTTTGACAAAATTGTGTTATATCATAGTTATATTTGAATAACTTCCTCCCAGAACGAGGTTATCATCCGCACACTGTTCTAAATCCACATGCTAACATGATAGAAAGTAAAACCATATACATCACATGTATATGACAGCGATAAAAGAGGGAAATAGACATATCATTTACATTAAAATACGGCACTGTTTTTTGTAGAGTATGTAGAACTACTACCCAGGGGGTAAACATCATTTTTTCTTGAAAACTGACATGGTATGTTGTAAACGTTTTGGCGCCTGAAATGATATCTACATATATTGAGGATCACAACCTAGGTGCACAACCTTGCAAATTGACTACTGGAAATTGGCAGGAAGCCAATAATGGCGGCCAACTTTGTCAATATATCGGTCAATAATTAAGATAATTTGCTTTTAAAGTTGTCTAACCCTATCTTCGGGTCAAGGATCAATATAAAGCCAACCCTGAAGTAATTCTATGTCTTCTTAACAAAGCTATACATCGATAGTGTGAAATTAAAGCTGCTCTTTGGGATGAGAATGATCAATTTTGTCAATTTGGAAAGTTTAATTTATATAAAGCTATATAACCTACTGATCTTAAATAAAATACAAAAATATAAACAAAACAATTTTAAAGCACTGAAAAAGACGAAACAAACTCTATTTCCAAGACGTATACTGTCATGTAAACAAGTTTGTTTACAGCATACCACAATATAGACGGCAACATCTCAGTAACCACATAGTTACATCAATAGCTGCCGCCCTTAATTGCTGTGGGAACGGGTTGATCAGGGGGGTTCGCCCGCAGCACCGATTGTCTGCTCAACGCTGGGCCGACGGCATCAACATGTGGCCCAATGCTGTGGGAGCATTTAAACGCCCTTTAGCAGGTATTTAGGTATACAAAAAAATTGTTCGGGTTACAGTCGGATTCATAAAAATGTGAATAAAAAATATTTTAAAAAATCTAAAAACTCATAAAAAATAAAATCATGATCTGTGGGATGCACTATTTCACTACAAAGTTAAAAACGAAAATTGATGTCATCCCACGGAGCTGCTTTAATGTTTTGCGCTATATATTAATAATCACGTTTAATAAGAAAACATTTGATGTGATAACAATGGTAAGTTTATTGATTATAAGCTAACATGAGTATTATTCCTTGTAGTGTTACATCACTTGTTACAATAATCAGTTCAAAACATATTTAGCCTAAAGATACATACTGTCGAAAATAATACTGTCGAAGAAACTACTGTTTGCAGGAAGCAACATGCACACAACTACATTGTATAACGGTAGATGTGTATGACCAGGTAAAGTAGCTTCTTGTGAACACATAATCCAACTTCGAAGGCTGTGATATAGCTATATATACTCATATTTATCAAGTTTTATAATAACAAATCACTGAAATTACTGCCACCCTTTGCTTTCGAACAGCATCTAAAGCGAGCAGCATTGGCAACAGCACTTCACAAGTCAGCTTACATCGCCAAGCCTGAGGATTATGAACGGGTTGTTTAAAATGATAAACTGATCCCAGGTAATTCTACAATCCCACCAAGGCCACCACATGACACACACAATTTCACGTGGCTGCAAGAAGGGTTGCAACAAAAACTGCTCGAGTAAGAGAAGAAAAATATCCTGCTTTGTAGAATGTGACTGTCAGAGATATCTAAGCAAAGGTAGCCGTGTACAACACATTGCTACCTTAATCGAAAATGATCACATGTGATAATTGATCAAAAAATGTCTTTCATATACTTTAAAACTGTTTTTTAATTTTTTGTTAACCACACCCAAATTCAATGATCCTCTAACATGTCTAATATATAGCTAATCCCTGCAAACAGTGGTTATTTTGATAGTATTATATTCAGTGTTGTTCAATTTTGTTGTCGTATAATAATGCTTAATGTCGCTCGGCACTAATGGTCATTTAAGTGATGTTGTAGTACGATAAAAACAGTGGGTTACTGCCCGATGTTCTGGGCATGTCTAGGGTATTTACCCTCAGACATTGTCAGACGATCGAAGACTTGGGTTTTGATATGCAATATAATGCTGAAACACTGAGGCCTTTAGCACAGCTCCGCTATCCTCTGGTCGGATAGTCCTCAGAGTCAAAATAGTTGGGGGTAACTCCATTCATCTTACGTGAGAGACCTAATTAATGCTAAACACCATTGGCTGTAGTTTAGGCTCTAGCATGGCCAACATCAGTGCCTGCACTGATGCGGGAGCTGCATTGACACCACTATTGAGTGGAGGAAACAGGCTACGCCGCTGTCAATCCACTACAATATTATAGCCAGCCACGTGTAGGCTGCAGCTTCCCTTGGATAAGCGTTATTGACTAGTGATTCTGTACCATGCGGTGCAACATGCAACAGACGTGACATATCCCTAATGACCCTCCCCAGATGGGTGCGAAAAGTACAACTACTAGCAACCATCCCAGTACCCCTTAGACTATGTTATGAAGTTATGATAATACCAAATGCTATATCACTGCATGGGCTAATACTTATTTTATATCAAGTTTATGATCAATAAACATTATTATTATTATGACATCGAATGCTCATGATGTTTTCTTTTCAAAAGTGATTATTAATACACAGTGTGAAACATTATTTCAAAAACATAAAAGCAGAGTTGTGTGTACTGGTATACATATTTACAAGACATAACATCACTTCAGCACTGGTTTTATATTGATCTTTGACCCTGAAAATATTGGTCTTGACAACTTTAAAAGCAAATTATTCTAAATATTGACCGATATATTGACAAATTCATTTTTTTCGGTAATGGCCGCCATTATTGGCTTCCTTCCAATTTCCAGTAGTCGAATTGCAAGGTTATGCACCTATAGGTTGTGATCCTAAATATATGTAGATATCATTTCAGGTGCCCAAACTTTTACAACTCGCCGTGGTAGTTTTTCAGAAAAAATAATGTTTACCGTCTGGGTAGTAGTTCTACATATCTATAAAATAACAGTGCGTATTATAATGTAAATGATATGTCTATTTACCTCTTTTATCGCTGTCATATACAGATGTATATGGTTTTACTTTCTATCATGTTAGCATGTGAATTCAGAACAGTGTGCGGATGATTACCTCGTTCTGGGAAAACGTTATTCAAATATAACTATGATATAACACAATTTTGTCAAAAAATCAAACTATAGAGATCAAAAAGACATCAAAAACCTCTAAATTATCATTTGACAGTATAATGATGTCCGGCATTGTATTCCTTGACAAAAAAAAAACAATCTAGACACTATAAGATCGCCTAAATATGATATCTAGAAGCTAATATATCTTGATTTTAAGTTTGGCTGGTGGCCATTTTGAATTATGGCGGTCATATCGTATTAATAAATATAGTCTTGTGTATGAGATGTAACTCTCTGAAATTAAATATATATTATCAGGCATTCAAATCATCATTTTATCCCAAAAAATTCAATTTGCGCACTCTTAGTTAAAACGTAAAGGTGGGATATTATATTTCAATGGTCACGTGACCTATGACCTTACAATGACCCAAAAAATAATATTGTCGTCAAAATGGCATTATGGGACCTCAAAACCCAAACTTAGGGCCAAAAAACACATTTCTAGGATTGCCGGGACTGTATTCATAGCCGATTACTTTTTTTGGCGGCCATTTTGGAAATATGCAAATTAGCTGATTAAATATGCAAAATTTCGAATGGTATCTGACAGATTTGAAATCTACAGGAAAAAATACAATAGAAACCGTTGAGAAAAGTTTGACAGACATGTTTATTGGATTGGTTAGGATATATCCCTGTCTATTAGCAATAATTTTCGCAGTGTATGGCGTTATGCTGTCTTAATTATGGCACGATCGCAAAACGAATCTTCCAATCACCGACTAATTAACTAATTAACTTCTAACGACCAGATAACCTGTTAATATCTGGTCGTTATGCAGCATTTGCTAAACAGTCGTCACACAGTCTTTCAAGTCGTTACAGAGTCGTCGCATTCGTTAACTAGACACTGAGCATTTGTTGGTCAGTCGTTAGTCAGTCGTCTTCCCATCGAATCTATGTCGTTGAGCAGTTGTTAGACAGTCGTTTAACACTCGTTAGACAGTCTGAAATCGCAAGCCCGGTGAGAGCTTTCACAATAGTGAAAGTAATTATTTTTGTCCACATGCACCATATATACCCATTGCTAGGCGAGGGCAAAACATTTTTAGCTCTTATTATCATAGATGGTCAATATGTGGCTATGTGAACCATTAGCATCCAGAGTATCGTAATACATGGTATTTGAGACTCATTTTCTTTTTTGTTAAAAAAAGAGCTTGAGAAGAAGACATTGCAGCCTACTCAGAACGTTCCGAGTAACCTCTCCTAACTAGTGCTGCAAAAAGTTTCCCACACGCTATCATTACATCTTGCTTGTTATTACATATTCTAACATATCTAAGGATTTGTGATTTAATTAATCCATTAAAAGTATGGTTTGGTGATGTGATGTCTTGTGTAACAGTTCCAAAGTTGGTTGGTTGGTTGGTTGGTTGGTTGGTTGGTTGGTTGGTTGGTTGGTTGGTTGGTTGGTTGGTTGGTTGGTTGGTTGGTTGGTTGGTTGGTTGGTTGATTGGTTGATTAATAAATTGATTGATGTGCATGGATGAACATGGATATATCATAATGCATAAAATTATGTATAAATAAAAAAAAAATATATACATGACATGTCACCCCAACATGTACAAACGACGGAAATCATATAAAAACGGGCGCAATCAATAATAGCGTCGTTATCTGGAACTGTGTGTTTGTTGCACCTGGCTAGTGTTTCAAACTGAGATAAACAACTAGGTCTACTAAGCAGAATATATAATGAATAAGTGTACGAGTTTTCGTTTTTGCTTGCATCACACAAATAACACGATATGTTTATTTGTTGATATATACAAGGATTATAGAAGGACGTCCTTCTATAATCCCTCATATATTGATATGCGTCTAAGTATAACAATAATGTAATTGTGATTTTAACCGCAAGTCGCTAAGTTATTTATTAGGTTTTTCACCCATTTTAATCTTTGTCCTAAATACACGTTTCGCCTTATTTAGAGTTCTTATAAATTGAAATATTAATTGCCGTGATGGGCGCCGGAGGCGTTAAACATGGCAGGCCATGGACAGACAGACAGACAGACAGACAGACAGACAGACAGACAGACAGACAGACAGACAGACAGACAGACAGACAGACAGACAGACAGGGGAGTGTGATAATTAGATTCCCTATAGACTTCACCATCTATAGTGGTGTGCTTAACTGTTTAACAAATAGAATAATTGATGTAGAAATTGTAACTCCAATGCTAATATGTGTAGTCGAGAAAGGTACTTTATATTGCTCAAAGAAAAAACAGCTTGTATTACCATCTATGTCTATGTGAAAGAGTTGGATCGTGCATCAGCCCTTGGCCTATTTATTTTGCGATATTGCTACAAATTTACGGAGATGAACGTCAACTATCAACTAGCAATAGGAAGTCATGCGCAGAAGAACATATATATGGAGAAACTCATAAAATGTTCCTATTAAAGCTACCAAATTTATAGCAATCTAATTTAGTACGTATGGATTAGCCGACCGTAGCTGACATTTATATGTGCATGAAGCTTCACGCATTTAAGTGGGAATGACAGGTCCCTTGTTGGTACTTTACGGCAACCAGATTTTTAGTTTTTGTTTGACGAGTTGTTTGGCCGTTGCGCAGGCAGAAGATCGGAAAGCAGCTAATTTTATGAGTCGTTCCCACCGTGTGTTTATGAGGCAATCGGCCCCCAGGAGAATCATCCACACCTTCAGGGTCATTCTGGATCATTCCGCCAACTAAACAGTTCGATAATTCACCGCAGATTAGACAACTGACACATGGCCTGGAATGGATCCTCCGCAACACTCTGCTCTTATACTACATTATTTCGAATATTTTCCCTGAAACGAATGTTATAAATGCAAACAGATTTATTACAGATCATAAAACAACCGGTTGCATTAAATTTGTATAATCATAGCAATCACTCAATGCAATTGCCCCCACTAACTTTAAGCTGGCCCAACATTATGCAAAAATTGTGTTTGTTTGAGAACTACGCATATAGGCCTATGCGGAAATCATGAAAACATATTTTCCATTTTTGAAAAACTGCCTTGCAAAGCCAAAATCACGCTTACTTTTCAAGTAAGCAATTACTGCCTTTTGGCTTTGCAGAGCAGAAAAAGAGTATTTAGTTTGGAGAACATTATACGCTCTGTTTTAATTGATGGCCCTTTTCAGACCAACGAGACGCAATTGTTGAACTTGTTATGAAAACTTTTGCATTTAATGGTGCTTATTATTTAGTGCATTGGTGTCTGATCATCGAATTGCATAGCATCTGATGTACACCATGCTACAAAATATTTATTTATTTATTATTTATATCAGGAAGTCAAATAGCAGCATGTGGCCAACATCATCGCATATTTGACACCTTGTATGGTATTGGTGAGCCAAAATCTAAATACACATTAATATCAAGCATCTATTGCGCAGAAGCAAACAATCTCAACAAGGATGAGTCGGTAACACACTGTTGGCTGTTGGGCTGATATCGCAAATGCCGGTTCAACATTAGACCGGTATTGGGTTAACGTTTTATTTCTCCTAACGTAGGGTGTACAACTTATTTAAATCTTATCCTTTATTGCTGTCGTATGTATTTGGATAAGGTTTTTTATTTGCCAATTATTACCATTTAAACGAAGCACTCACAATATCTTTTAAAAATCAGTTAACCCTTTAAGCCCCCACGATGCATTAAGGCATCGTCGTTTTACATCCCTGAAAACAGATTTAATTTTCCTACAACCAAGGGTTTTGAAATGAATATTTCTATAAAACTGGTTTGCAATGCATGGCAATTTTCTTTAATTTTTAAACCACATCAAATCATCTTCATCCACTACAAGTCGAGAATTGCGACAGCAATTCGCGGCTTGTAGTGGATGAAGATGACAATGTAAAGTCAGACTTGAAAGGGTTAAATCGTGTGTAACTAATCATTTAAAAATAAATTTGCTACCTTTGAAAGATAAAGGTCATATTTTTTTCCTATTTGGATAATATAAATTGATTTCGAAGAATGGGAGGATCAATTGGGTCTACATTGATAAATAATCTCAAGTTATATATTATATAGCATGAGTAATCGTCCAGATATAAAGAATTCGGAACATATAACAAGGGATCGGGAATACATAAAAAAATCGGGGAACATATGAAATTGATTTGTTATTACATATATATCAAGATATGATATGAACAAAACAGATTACGCTCTGTGTTCTTTAATTCAATGCAATAAAAAATATAAATTAATCTCTGTTTGATGTCGCTTGCTTTGCGCTGCGTTCGAACAACCGAATGTCATAAATCTCGACGACAACCCGTCAACGGATAAAAAGCTCGTTTTTATTGAGCAACTGAAACAGGAATGCGGACATGCCGCACATTCTGCGAAAAAAAGAGATCTATTTGAGCTGAATTCGCTCCGTCAGGTACCTGTCATCCGGCCATACATCATTCACCAGCCTGGAGAGGATTTAACGGTAATCTGTTAGATAGACCAATCCCTGAACTCTCATTGGCTAGCATTTAAACGTGGTCCAATCAGAGCGGCAGAGGTGATGTCGTGGGATCGCAAGTGATCAGTGTGCGCTGTGACTGGGAGCCTACATAGTTATTCAAAACCAAAAGGCGGTAACTGCTCACTGAAAAAGTGAGGAGTTGACACCTTTTGGCTTCACAGGGCTGTACTAGTTGTTAAATAGAGCGCTGACTTGTTTCCGCTCCTCTTCTTGACAAATGGCAATCCGCCGCGGCGGATTCCCCGCTTTTAATTCTCCGCAGCTGCGCACCACGCTATACTTCTATCAATTAGGCCCGAGTGTCCCAGCATCCCAGCAAACTGAAACCTACACTGGTTCAATGTTGGGCGAGAGTCGCAGACGGCTGTTTAACGTTGAACCAGCATCGAGTCAACTAGCTGGAATCACCATCGTTTAGAAATAGATGGATAACATAGCCATAGTTCAGAAGTTTTTATATATTTTTTATCTATACAACTTATTGCATTCCTTGCGATACCAACATAAGTTTATTACCAGCGATAGCGTTTTTCATCATTTTCCATTTAAGTAGGCCTACGCCCTTTTCGATATTCATGTTTTTTATCTGTCAATTGGTGATAAATGATTTGTTCATAAATACCTTCCGTAATTTACATACAATACACAAGCAGAAAATTATATTCCAGTATATTCTTTGAAAAAACGGACGTTTTTTAAAGAAAATAAGTAAACATGCATTTTTTCATTGTTAACAGATTAAGGATATCGCATAGCATCTGCAACATTTAATTTCCTGAAATAAGGCTTTAAATGGCGTGATGCAGAGATGATATAGTAATTATAATACCTGAAAATATTCAATTATACACTAACATCGTGTTCAATTACATCCCACCGATTGTTGCATTATTAAAAACGGCTGTGATAAAACTCATTTTTTTACTTCGGACATATGAAAATATTTTATTGTAGGTCTGGTTACGTGGGGAATATTTGTATTCATTCCGTAAAAAAACGGTTTATTCCTTTGCTGGAAGGAATTTATAGAAAAGCTCAAAGTAGACCAATTCACATGCAAGATGCAATTCACCCCAATATTAATGTCCCCTGTAGAGCCAACATAAAGTAAGTGTAAACCCTTTAACCGCCGGTGTCGCATGTATTAGGTTTTTAATTTTTTATTAGCTCATTATGTACCGCCTTTTAAACTTATAAAGATAAAATGTGACATCAATCAGCAATATTTGAAAACAGATGACCTCCATTTTGTAAAATCTGAATAATTTTCACTCACTTGAAGTTGTGGATCGCGTCAGCGAGACACAACTTCAAGTGGGTGAAAATTCAAATTGAATAATTTGGCGGTTAAAGGGTTAATTAACCATCATTCACGAAGTATTCAATACATCGTCCTATTGCGGCTACTTAACTATGTTACCAGCACCACGCCCGTGGGCGTTGATATGGGAAGTTTACAGCCCGACCACGCGAGGAGATTAAGTAACATAAATACTGTGCAGATCTCCTTTTTTGATGGTTTTTATACATTCTGCATGCATGCGATAGCAAAACATCAGCATAGCCAACATGATTATATTATGATGCAGCAAACTTGCCTTGTGTCCAGGAAGCTATTTGTATAAGTTTTTGCTTGTTGTTTTAGAGATAATAAAATAAATTAGTTATATAATACTATGGCGTAATTGCCATTTAAGGTTGCATTTTCATCGATGCGAACCATTCACGAGAATGAATCTGGGTCCAAGTCTTCTATTCTACCCCCGTCCAATCGGAGAGTGGTTCAGCCTGTCACATGACGAGATCAGCCAATCACCGCCGTCATTCAGTTGTTCTTTAAATTGGGGGGTAGAATACAATACTTTGGCCAAAGTTCATTAAAATGGTTTGGTGGCTTAGTGTTCTCTTGTCTCTACAAGAATTAGATGCCAGCCTATGGCAAGTGCGCCTGAAATACAATTTAAAATTATTTTATAAGAGAACTTACAACTCCCGCCAATTGCAATATTGTCCTAGATAAATATTGTTTAAATACAATTAACTGTACATCAGTCTGTAATCCCTGTCATTGTACACCCGGGTCGAGCACATTGTCACACCTACTATATAACTTGACTACGAGTAGATTTTTGCCTGAAATTAAAATTAAAACCGAAGATCTAACTGGCATGAATTACAATGTTTTAATAGTAAATGGATTATTAGATGCGAGAGTGTTGCTGATCTATTTCTAAGTGTTTTGAAACATTTAGTAAGTTATTTTTAAGGAAAGCAAAAACACTGGGTCCATGACTCGAGTGATTGTATGTATTTTCTACAAGGCGATATTTCTCTCTTACTAAGAATAAACTTAGGCAGATACTTAAAGGGGGAAATATATCACCCACAAGCAGCTCTAGTCGTGTCTGCCTATTATCATGAGTATAATGTCTAAACAAGCCTGATGCAATAGCAGTCGTTGAACGTTATTTTTTAAAGATATTATGAGAAAGTATCTTAGCCATAAACGTTGCAATTCACTAACAATTGACGTACCTGGTTTTGTCTCACCCATGACTAGAACTAGACCTGTCCCTTTATAACAGATATAATTGTTGTTAAAGTACTTATTTGCACCATGTACATGAACTATGTCATCTAACACTGACTGTCTATTTGTCTGAAGCGAACTGTATTAAACACGATATTATTAAAAATATATATTTAACTAAATACCTAATACTCCAATATTAACTTTATTTTTTATCTGTATTTTTTTATTAATTACGACATAGATATTATGATGCATGTGTGTGTATGTTATCACAACCACCTAAAAATGATTTGATGATTTGAATAATTTTCTGCAATCGGTTTAAGCCAAAAATATGTTTATCTATGCATCATTTTAAATAAGTAATTTTCAATGCAGTTTAAAAATGTTATTGAGATTACAAACCACATCATAACACAGTTTCCTTCTGAATAATTTTTTGTATGATCCAATTATTATTAGCACTTCCTGATTCGACTAAACACTGCACAAATTGTAGAGTGAAGACAACTGATCTGCGTTTTAGTCAGATATATGAACATTTTATGCCAGCGGTATATATAGGACACACATATAATATAGGGCCTAGTCAATGCATTATCCTTTCTAATTGGCTAATTTTAAGTTTTGATGACAGGATTGTAATGTTTTCTATTGTCCTTGATAAAACCTAGACTATGATATCTATCTAGGCCTTCTTTTATTCTTCATTTTTAACCTTGTTACATCAACAGCAAAATGTCTTTAGAAAAAAGATCAATCAACCGTTCAGCCGCTCATTAATAGCTCTCGTCCCATGCCAGCCTATGTCAATTAATAGGACCGTGCAAATAGGTTACAGCGCTACCTCTGTGTCTGTTTGACGGGACAAAAGTCATTTTTTTTATATTTAGAGGATGTTTAGATTGACTTACACAGGCACTGCTCTTAACCCTTTAGCCGCCAAATTATTCAATTTGAATTTTCACCTACTTGAAGTTGTGTTTCGCTGACGCGATCCACAACTTCAAGTGAGTGAAAATTATTCAGATTTGAAAAAATGGAGGTCAACTGTTTTTTTCAAATATTGCTGATTGATGTCACATTTCATCTTTAACATGTTTAAAAGGTGGTACTAAAATGTGCTAATAAAAAATGAAAACCCGAATATATGCGGCACCGGCGGTTAAAGGGTTAACAGTACAGCTGCAGTATAAACCAGGATTCGAGAAACCGACACGCTGTAGGATATAACAAATAAGGAGTATGTGCTAATTTTATCGTTTTTTTTGCAAGACTTCAGCGGGTACAGAACATGGCTGCTCGGCTGATTGCTCTAAAACCAAAAAGTGAGAGCATCACACCTGTGCTATGTGTATTACTTTGGCTGCCTGTGAAATTGAGAATTGAGAAATTGTTTTTAAACTGTCCACACATATGTATGAGGGACTTCATCATCTTGCTCCAGAGTCCATCACCAATGAACTCATCGTGTACAAACCAAGAAGATCTTTACAATCCGGAAATGCTGGAGCAATTTTCCCCATTATTAAAACAAAAAAAGACATAGCACCGTGCGATTTTGCGGTCACTGGTCCATAAAATGTGCAATGATCTGCCTCTGGATGTGCGAGAATCACCATCTCTCGAAACATCTAGAAAAAAGGCTAGATACATACCTCTTTAGATGTCACTATTTTTTCTTCTTTTTTTGTGAGAGCTGAGCCACAAGCGCTTTGACTGGCATGTAAATGTCATGCACGGGTTCTATAACTGAGTCAGACAGACAGACAGATATTTTATTGACATAAAGAAAAGTCATTACTGGCTTATTTGTCATAGAAATGATAGATATGTAGGCTACATGTATACACAAGATGGTTAATTATACAAGATGGTTAATTTGCTAAAATCACACAACACTTCACATGGTATCACATACCGATCTAAAATCATGTTAAAAGGCATTGCCAATAACATAACAGATAATTAATAACTACTTGACCAATGCCAATATGTGAACATAGGTCTATCATTTTGTTTCCCGCACCAAAATAGCTAGACTACTATGTATGATCTACAAATGATATATAACAGCAAAAAAGACACTCTGGAAAGCGTAGAAACCTAAAGATATATACAAATGCATAATTATTTTACTGGAGTATGTACAATGATGTAATAAAACGAAGTTAAGTATTATATAGTATTTTAAAAAATCAAACATAATCTCGGGTAAATGTAATAAATGTGGAAGTCCGCAAAACAAGTAACTCCGAGCCATGTAGCCATGTAACCATGCACGCACAGTCACTATGTGCCCGGATATTTTAAAATATACATACATTTTTTTACATACATCGCTATAATACAATTAACACCCTTAGTTTTAAAGTAAATGTGCCAGCGGCCGTCGCATGACTAAACACACGCCATACTAATATATTAAGGTGGTTCCTACGACTACCAACACTTACAGTATCGACGGATACTTGAGAACTAATATGATACGTGTACCTGCAGATAATATATACTCAGTATTTTTAACCCTTAATTTGTTTAAAACAATCATAGATACATTTTGATAGTGACGGCACCACTGTTATGTCTCTAGATGTCATAATTCGTAGAAACATATCATTTGTCGGTTGCATATTGATAATTGCGGATACAGAATTAAGCAATATTTCGCGTTCATTGTTTATGGCATTACAGTGGAGAAGAAGATGTATTTCGTCGTTAATTTTGTTTGATCCACACATCGTGCATATATTCGTTGGTTTATTGGAGTTATTAGATTATTGTATCGTACTCTCTATATTTTTAAATCATGGGAGCTCATTCGATATCTCGCCATTGCTGTTATGAGGTGGTTCCCCTTTATATTTAAGATATATGGTTCAACACACTCTCGATATCTTGTCTCCCCCGCAGCTGTGTAAATATTCTAACAATTGAATCTTTAAAAGTAGGCATGCATTTATTTGTATTGCCAATATGCTGCGTTTCCCAAGCTTGATCTAGCCCGGTTTGTTCAAGGACAGACCGAATACGCGAGCACCCGTTTGTGAATCCAATAGTATAATAATAATTTATGCAAAATGTGAATAAAGTATGATTTTTCTAGTGAGGCATATTTTGATGTATGTTATGAGATTTAGGTGCAGAACCACCCTGAGACAAGCAGCAGATGACCTTGGTTGACATATTAAGAAAACCTCAAGGTCATCCACATCTAACTTTAAAAAATAGTTGTTTTTATTATGACCTAACATATGCATATTATATACATATTCTGGTGATTTATAAAATCAAAATGGCTGCCAGCTATCATACTGAATTTGCATACATTTCAAATGGCCACCAGCGGCCATCTATAACTTTTATTTTCTAACATATTACTGTAGAATCTAATGTAATACTCCATTTTGGATTATGAATATACCTATTTTAGTCGAATGTTTATTTTCACGTTTCAAGGTCATCCAGAGGTGAAAAACAAGATGGCTGGTAATGACCACAATGAAAATGGTATATTTTCACCAACCACCGCCATCAATTTTTTTTAAGTCTAAAATAGTAAGCCTGGAATCGAATGAAGTACCTCATTTTGAATTCATTTGAATGCGTAGTTTTATTAAATTTGGATTGGTCATCTGAAGGTCAAAACCAAGGTTTATGTTTAATGATCCATTTTAACTGTTGAAATAATAGTGGCATGCATTATTCTTGAGGGGATCTACCTTTAATATTCCTTTTACATTTGAATGGTTATGTTTACGTTTGAAGATAAAAAGACAAATCAAAGATGACCACCAAAGACATGTTCAGCACATTTTGAATGTAAGGGTGATAAATGTCATAAGCAATATGCCGTATCAAATCCCTGCACGGGTTACCTGACGCGATTCACAACTTCAAGTGAGTAAAGTGAAAAATACCAAAATTAATGAAGGCCAACCATTTTTTCCAATCCAAATCTCTCTGATTGGTTTCACAATTTGCCTTTAACATGCTAAACATTTATTTTAACATGCTAAACATATAAAGTGATAAATACAATTTACTCAAAACTGACAGTATAAGGGTTGATGACAAAATTCGTAGATTAAATTTAAAGCTGAAGATGCCCATATAAATAATGATTTTTATTCAAAAATTATTATTTTTCAGAGAAAAATGTTTTTTTTTGATTTTGCGGCCACGGATAACCTTGACCTTGAATATCAGCGAGACACGCGAAACATTTTAGAGATACGTGTAACTCAAAGACTGCACTATGCAGTAAAACAGTGAATCTTGCGTATCTTGCACCCCCCTTGACCTCATGATGACCCTCACATCTTGCTTATCGTGTAGTTTATGTTTTTTGTTCGTGTAGTGTAGGTGAGTGAAAGCGACGTCCCAAACGCACAGCAATTTTGGCGAATTGTAATAATAATAATAATAATACAATGTTCTTATTCGTGTGTTTGGAAATCATTAGGATTAGATAGAATGGATGTCAACTATCAATCATTTGAAATTGTGCTTATTGATATTACGTTTTGTCTTTAACATGCTTGAAAGCTGTCATACAATGTGCTACTAAAAATATATAAAAACATATATAATCGTGACCAGCGGTTAAAATGTATATCTTCGTGATTGGCTTTAAAGAGACCTTGAGCCCAATTTTTCACTTATTCTGTCAATGATTTGATTGTGTGATGCCCATCTTCTTATAACAGAAGGATGAAAATATACTGTTTGACCACACAATGCGTATTATATTAAGGTGATATGTATTCTTAGTGGAGGAGGTGGAACTCACACTGGAGGAAGAAGACGCAAAACGGTGTCCCGTTATCACAACATCACACGAGAGCCTGGCCAAATGCTTGTGTAATGTTGGGCCAGCGTCTATGACGCCGACCCAACATTACACAAAATCGTGTGTTCGTTAATCTGATCGCGATAAAATAAAATGTGCCACCAAGTAGGCCTACCGTATATCTCACGCAAGCCATTCTTATCAATAAATTGGCAAGCTGCATTTAAACGAATAATACCTCATCAAAAAATCGATTCAAGCACAATAATATTTAATTTGAGATAATCTAAGTCAGCAACAAATTGATGATGTTGACATTATGCCACATAATTGATGATACGCATTTCCTGTTTAGTTGAGGATGCGACATAACGTTAGCAGCAGCTTTCAACGTCCATTGTCTTTTTTCGTTCTCAGAAACGTCCCAGAATCACGAAATGCGATAACATTTCATATTTATAGTGTGTTTCTGCATTAAAAAACCACAACAACCGGTTAAATCTCTTATTACGCGATATCGGGAGGTTCCCGGTTAAATCTCTTATTACGCGATATCGGGAGGTTCGCGCTGGCTCCACCCTTGTTTTATGAGGCCAGGAGACTCCGATTAGAAGCCGAGAGATGTAACTGAGGCTGGAGCAGATCATGTAATGAGTTTTTGATAGCAACCAGAACATTGGCCTGTCACCACAGCCTGTTGACCATTGACATCACTCAGTCATCGCCACACGCCGCTGTCGACGACGGTGTCAAGAGCTGCTCCATTTGTAAGCAGGTCGTTAGAAGTCGCAGCCGACTTTAACCCAATGCTGCTCTAATTGATGGGGTATCATCGCAGACGGTGTCCCAGCATTCAATCATCATTGGGTTAATGTCTCGTGGGAGGCCATACAATAGTGGAGAATCATCAACAGGATGCTCCAGAGCTCTCCGAGAAGTCCACAAAAACTCATCCTGTACATCGAGTCCAAAGTCAGGACATAGTCCAAAAATAGCCTGCGTTATCCACTTCTTAACCATCTGTTTCCAAGGTAAATAAGTTTTCGAGATCACTATGAACCAGAACATTAAATAACGTTCCCTCTTCTGTTAGGTTTAGCTACGTGTAAAATCCGTTGCTGTATTATCTTTGTGGTGCAGACTAAATCATTGCTATCAGATAAGACATTGTTTCTCAGCTGTGTTATCTCTGAACAGACTTACAGTCTCCCAGTTTATCGCTACATGTTGTCATTTTACTAGTTCGGGTCTTCCTGTAGCCTGCAAAGTGCCAACACGTGTGTCTTGCTCTATATAATATACAAAGACTCCCTTGCATTCACGTTCTGTACTATCCAATATCAAAAAATATCAAAGGCGAGGAGATAAATCAGCACACCTGATAACATCCATAATTAGGTATGTGCATGTGCATATCCACATACCAACACACAACAATTGTATGGATTTGTAATTAGTTTAGAAGGCCGATTTAAATTTAATGCAAGTGTCAGGAAAGAAATAAAAACATTTTTTGAAGACAAAAAAAACATTTTGTTCATGATAGGCCTATAGTGTCCTATACATACCATTTAATATTTCATACACATTGCGAAAATGATGTTATGCTTCATGGTAATTGTAGTGATCATTGTTGAAAAAGAAGGTACTTCAGAAACCGACGTTCCTCTAAGCATTTGTCCTGATTGCAAGACAACTCTCTTCACAATTCTAGTTTTTTTCTATACCTTTTTGCCATCTGGTTCGAGTGATTCTTGTTCTTATCTAACCTCGTAGAGATACTGTTCTGAGTAGGCTGCAATGTCTTCTTCTCAAGCTCTTTTTTTTAACAAAACAGAAAATGAATCTCAAATACCATGTATTACGATACTCCGGATGCTAATGGTTCATATAGCCACACATTGACCATCTATGAGAGATAGGGCTAAAAATGTTTCGCCCTCGCCTAGCAATGGGTATATATGGTGCATGTGGACAAAACTAATTGCTTTCACTATTGTGAAAGGTAGTATCTCACCGGGCTTGCGATTTCAGACTGTCTAACGAGTGTTAAACGACTGTCTAACAACTGCTCAACGACATAGATTCGATGGGAAGACGACTGACTAACGACTAACTAACTAATGCTCAGTGTCTAGTTAACGAATGCGACGACTCTGTAACGACTTGAAAGACTGTGTGACGACTGTTTAGCAAATGCTGCATAACGACCAGATATCAACAAGTTATCTGGTCGTTAGAAGTTAATTAGTTATTTAGTCGGTGATTGGAAGATTCGTTTTGCGATCGTGCCATAATTAAGACAGCATAACGACATACACAGCGAAAATTATTGCTAATTATAATGCGTCCAAAGAAAAAAATGTCAGGTGAAGATAGTAAAAAGGAAGCAGCTTCTCTCATCTTTAGAACCAACCCAGCAATCTGAAAAGGAGCCGGAACCTAAACCTGACCAGGTCCCAGTGCTTTTCTATAGTTAGTGTCCTGTTTCTTGATTCGAAAAGTCAGTCTGTACGCAAGCTCCCAGAACATTTCCTGGTCGATTCTTATGAAGTTTTGAAGCTTTTAGAATTACCCTCCTCCTCTTTTCAGTAGACACTCCCTCACCCACATATTCTTGGTTTTCCTGGATTTGCTAGCGTCCCTTTCATTGGATCTTCTTGATTACAAGGGAAGCTGCATCAAGTAAACAACATTCATCTTCCATGGCATCAGCTTCTCTGTTATTTAGTCCAGGAGCTAGACTCTCTGTGGGCATGAGAAAGGCAGGGGGTTTCTCTGCAGATTTGATAAATATAAGATATTGGCTTAAAAATGTAGACATCTGGGAAGGTGAGCGTTTTCTGTAATAGCTGTTTGAAAATTACATGCACGAATTATTTTTTTTCAGCTGAATCGTGTCTGACGAATACTGATTTTCTATGTGTGTTTGGCTATAATTAGCCTGAAATGGTGCTACACATGTCTCTGTTTTGGGGCAAAGAAATTCATGCATTCCATTTAAAATTAAAGGTACCCACATTGCTAACAACAATTTTTGAGCAGCTCCTATAACGTGATTTTGTTGCTTGTAAAATATTATATAGCACTTTCCTAAATGTTGTAAACAAACTAGTAGCATAAAACATCACATGTCCAGCGCATGCGTTTAATCTGACATCCAATACAATGATCATGTATCATACTAATCAGGGCTGCATGATCAATTGGCTTAGTTTAATATAATTAAATTATATAAGATTATACTGCTCCAATATATATAACTTTTACATGTGTTTAAATAATAAATAAAATGACCTAATTGATCTAGCTATTGTTCAAATATGCTGGCACCCAGATCACAGTAACGTTTTAAACACTCCAGATTCTACATAGTAAAAATTGGTCTGATATAACTATGCCTATTTTAACATATGCAGAATATTATTAATTTTAACCATATTTTGTGAGAATTATTTTCATCGAGTTATCATGGGAAAATATATTCAGTGTATTCAATTATTATTGAAAATGGTGTAAAAGTGAACTGGTACTCTTAATGTTGCAATAAATGGGTATTTGTGTAAATATAATGTGAGAAACTGTGACGTTTAACACAGACATGTCCTATTATCTTCACATCTTTTATTCAAAACCTTTTTTTAGATAGGAAAAGAAATATATCATACAAATAAACTGAGTTTAAAATGTTATTTGAACATGTTTAAAACAAGAAAATCAAGTTTTCACTGTTTTAATATGTACAGTATCACAAATGATGATGGTTCGTCTAGTTTGTCAACAGATCAGAATTCGCTCTGAAGTCAATATATTGCTCAAGGAAGGGTTAAAAATAGATTTCCACATCCTGGGTCAATTCCTTTTAACAATCATCCAGTACAGAAAATTAATTAAATAATTAATCAACCAGTCAGTCAGTCAGTCAGTCAGTCAGTCAGTCAGTCAGTCAGTCAGTCAGTCAGTCAGTCAGTCAGTCAGTCAGTCAGTCAGACAGTCAGTCAGTCAGTCAGTCAGGCAGTCAGTCAGTCAGTCAGTCAGTCAGTCAGTCAGTCAGTCAGTCAGTCAGTCATCAGTATCAATCAATCAATCAATTAATCAATCAATCAATCAATCAATCAATCAATCAATCAATCAATCAATCAATCAATCAATCAATCAATCAATCAATCAATCAATCAATCAATCAATCAATCAATCAATCAATCAATCAATCAATCAATCAATCAATCAATCAATCAATCAATCAATCAATCAATCAATCAATCAATCAATCAATCAATCAATCAATCAATCAATCAATCAATCAATCAATCAATCAATCAATCAATCAATTAATTAATCAATCAATCAATCAATCAATCAATCAATCAATCAATCAATCAATCAGTCAATCAATCAATCAATCAATCAATCAATCAATCAATCAATCAATCAATCAATCAATCAATCAATCAATTAATCATTTAGTCAATCAATCAATCAATCAATCAATCAATCAATCAATCAATCAATCAATCAATCAATCAATCAATCAATCAATCAATCAATCAATCAATCAATCAATCAATCAATCAATTAATCAATCAATCAATCAATCAATCAATCAATCAATCAATTAATCAATCAATCAATCAATCAATCAATCAATCAATCAATCAATCAATCAATTAATCAATCAATCAATCAATCATTAATTTATACATTCATTCATTCACATATTGAAAGGTTACTCGGTGAAAAGAATGTTATATAAGATCATCTCCCCTATAATTTATAGTATTAACTAGCTCGGTTAAAACATTAGAGGTCAAGGCTATTGAGTTTCACAGAATAAAACTAATTTCCCTTTTGGTGGCACACAAAAATATTAGATGTAATTTATTTCTCAAGATTGATAGCTCAAAAAAGATTGATCAATTTCGATTGATTACGTGAATATAAAATTATTATCATATTATATAATTATACTAATATGCATAAACGATAGCGTGCATCATCCCTACAGGTACTTTTTTTGGAGGGGGGGGGGGTGAAGCGTTTTCTTATTTATTAGTGAGAACTATGCTTGCAGGGAGTGAAGCTGTCGCTTTCAAACTGGGCAGCGTCTAGTAAACGGCTGATGTTTGAGCGTTGCAAAATTACTTTATGGCCATCAGCTGTATAAAAGAGAGCCGGGAGCGAGTGATTGCCGCAACGGAAGCCTGCGTCTTACCTCTGCGCAGTGGTAGCAGCGGTTCATATCGCAGCCAAATCCACACAGGATTTGGGACAGCTAGAATTGGCCCACAGTGCCAACTGAACAGCTGACGCACTGCATGGTAGCCGGTTAGAGATCAGCTGATCGGCCAGCCAGAATACCACAACCATCAGCATCAATCGTAACGTTACACATCTTTAGGCACAAAGTTGTCTATCTGTGTATGCATCAAATCAATTAATGAGTTATTAGAAAACACTTTTCTATTGGTATGTGAGATGTGTACATAGGGCGTCTTTAAATTCTCTCTGATAATATTGTGAAAACTACGTGCAGCTACATTGAGCAGATTTAACGGCGCATAATGAAGCTACACTCCTTGTGGCTAGGAACTGTTGTAATTTTAGAAATTATTTTAGTTTGCTGGGCACTATCAGATGGAAACGGCGCAGCAAAGGCTGCAATGGGTAGGAGAACTTCTGAGCAGGATGGAAACAAACAGAAAAGTGTAAGAAAGCCTAATTCAAGGCGGAGAAGTAAAGTTAGAGAGAAGAAAGTACGACAGAAGTGGAGAAAAGGCGGCAAGAGAGGACTGAAAACCACAACAGAAGTCCCAAATGTTAGTAACGCTACCATGTCGACGACACTAAACAACAAATCAGTGAGTGATGACAATATATACACCAATAAATCTGTGAGTGATCAAGCTGAGCATTTATACACTACTTGTCCTGTCTGTGTTATGCGTCAAAATCGCAAAGCGGCACGCCTCGAGGCCATCAAGGCGGACATCTTGAGGAAACTGGACATGACTGAACCTCCAAACGTCTCCGATTTTTCCATACCTAAGATTCCTCCGCTCGATGATATGGTGGAAAAGAACTATCTGAATGATATGATTCCTCAGCAAGTTCCTGAAGATGAGACAGAAGATGACTATCACGCACAGCCAATCAGTATTATCTTATTCCGTAAAGATCGTGAGTAACAATATTGTGCACCTAACCCTTTAACCGCCAAATTATTCAATTTAAATTTTCACCCACTTGAAGTTGTGTCTCACTGACGCAACTTCAAGTGAGTCAAAATTATTCAGATTTGTGATCAACTCTTTTCAAATCTTTCTGATTGATGTCATATTTTATCTTTAACATGTTTAAAAGGTGGTACTTAATGTGATAATAAAAAATGAATACCCGAATATATGCGGCACCGGCGGTTAAAGGGTTAATCAGATATTGACCTGTCAGTTTATGATACGCGGATCATTTAAATATTATAAACAATCAATAAAATCCATCACTCATCAGTTTCAGTCATGAATGTCATTAAGTCTTTAACCGCCGGGGCCGCATATATTGGGTTTTTTATTTTATTAGCCCATCGAGTACCACCTTTTAAACATGTTAAAGATAAAATGTGACATCAATCAGCAATATTTGAAAACAATTGACCTCCATTTTGTCAAATCTGAATAATTTTCACTTACTTGAAGTTGTGGATCGCGTCAGCGAGACACAATATATACAGGTAAATATAATAACTCGTGAACAAGGTTGGTATAATCAGAGATCATTTCCAATAGTAACCATGGTAACTAAGTAATCATCATCTAATTAGATTCACGGGTCGTTGTAAATAACGATAACCATGATAGCCCTGATAATTATCTTGATGTTTTTATTTATTTTATTTTTTTTTGGTTTAACAGTTATTATATGCTTCATTATGACTAATTAATTTGATGAATATTAATACTTAGCATTAAGTTTAAGCTGTCGGTTGGAATTTATATTATATACATAGATAATTTTAAAAAAAATAATTACTAAGCTGTTTTAAATGATATTCTACAAATTAATTGACTTTCCTTTCTAGGTGTATGCTTGTTACACAAACCTAATTTAAAAAAGCAAGACTTCTGATTAGATAATAATATTTAAAGAGACTATGTTTTTTAAAAAAAAAGTGTAATTCCTGAATGCTTATACTCATGATAGTATGATTTATAAGAAATATCATTCCTGAATGCACATAGACAATATGATTTAAAAAAAATTGTCATTCCTGCATGCCTATAATACTCATGATAGTATGATTTTTAAAAAGTGTCATTCCTGGATGCATATAGATACTCATGATAGTATAGGCTTTACTGTAGATAGTATGCTAGTATGAGTTTTAGAAAGTGTCATTCTCGAATGCCTATGGATACTCATGATAGTATAGGTTTTACTGTAGTATTATATAAAGTTTACAATGCGACACTTTCATTAATGATAATGTTCTTTTATGGGACTGTTATTACCGAAAAGCTCAGTGAGTTGAAGACATTTCAATTTCGCCGAGAACTTGGTTGCTAACGGCCCATATGTAGTTTAATTATTGTTCACTAAGTGACAATAACCTTGATAAAGAACTGCTGATAATGCATGGCACACTAAGTGTATTTAGCACTGGTCATTAGCTGGTTATGACTTATGACTAGTGACTAGTGTTGTATGACCAACCGGTACTAGTTTTTAAAATAGATAATAACACCACGTTTTTCTCGTCCGGACTCTGATTAGTAAGGCGCAGGCATACCTCAATCCATTGTTTGACGCTAGCCAATCAGTTAAGACCATTTCACACCGTCCACGTTGACTATAAATCGCGCGGTATTGAGTACAGGTCCCTCTGATTTAATATAGGAACAGCGTCGCCAATGCCTCAACCCTTTTCCTGCTTAGCTAATTTATTTACATTTTCAGCTACTTGAAGTTGTGTTTCGCTACCGCGACCCACAACTTCAAGTGGCTGAAAATAACTTATATGTGTTTGATTCGAGCACAAATATTTGCAAATAGTCGTGATCAGCTGGATGAGGGCTAAGGCAACAGGGGGTCTATTAACGTCTTCTGTTTTCTGGGATGGAGATTTAGCGTCGCCAATGCTTTGATTGGACAAGATATTCCACATTTTGTGGCTCTATATTTTATTACAAATCGCTTTCGTTTCCATTAAAAAAATTCGCGCGATAAAGCGCGGTTTATCGCGTCGCTCTATTTGTAAATTGCATCACCAATATCGATTCTGGTGAGTTAAGGACTTATACATATATCGCGCGATATTTAGTCCATTTACACAGCGCGCGATAATCCGCTATGATTTAATGTAGGCCTATACTCGCCAATGCTTTTGATTGTTTCAATTTGAATATATCGCGCGATAAAGCAGCTCATCGCGTCGGGCTATGTGCAAATTCCAACACTAAAATAGGCAACATAAATTCTGGCGCAATATGTTTTATCGCGGGATCTGTCAACATTGGGTGGACGTATCGTGCTCGCTTGAATGTAGGTCGCGTGTAATTAATGGTTTTAATCGGGGCTTTAATTCCCCTTTTATATATTCATATAATTTCCCAGGCACTCTTGTGCTTTCTTTCTTCTCGCTTCAGCACATAATCAGGACTGGAGTGACATATATATGCGCTCATTTCCTTTGGAGGTCATTTCGATAGCGAGGTTGCGTCTATGGACATCCCTGGATTTCAAAAGCCATAGCTTTTGGTCAAATGTGACCTTGTGTCAAGGTCTCCTATTCTGGTCCCCGTCGTGATACAGCAGGGCATAGAGTGTCCTTATTGGCGGCTTGACCGTTGTCCAATCTGGATGACCACACGGCCGGAGTCACTGTCCTCATGCATATGTGATTCTGTCGCAATCTGGTCTTGGTAACCGTGGTAATAGGGGAGGCAGCGCACACGACACGTGGATACAGCGTTGATTTGATGTTGGGCCAGCGTTGCTGAAGCTGACCCAGCATCAAACCAATACTGGATCAACGTCTCGTGATTGTTGGACAGGCGGCAGATGGATGGTAGGGGAGGGGGGCTCAAAGAAAGCTCATGGTTCCCCGGAGAATCACGGACCCTCTTGGCGAAGCCAATAATCATAAAGTTTCATTTTCTTCTCCGCCCAATCTGAAACTATGCCGCGCAAGATGCCGGACCCCGCGCCGCACATCGGCCCAGTTCGGTATGAGTCAATTAAGTTGCCACTCTGGTGATCTTGACACCTTATCTGGCCTCGAGGCATTAAAGCCTGCAATGGCTGTACGGAGCCATTAGAGGTGGCATGGCCCACCCATAACCGCTGACGGACGACCTATTACAAAGCGGAGACCAGCTACCACCCACCGTCGCTCTTCTTTCACATGTTAGCAAGTGCCGTACTTACTCCATTTTAGCCAAATTAGCCATGTCAGAGATAAGAATGACGGAGACGGTAACAGACGTGATGCATAGATCAGCTGTAAGCAACTGGTAAACCGCTGTGATCAGATGGCTGCAACCAACAAGCGATGTGAACAGAGAGAGAGCATCGCTGCGCGCCCAAGACTCGGTTGGACAAGACACAATGAAAAGGTAGACAACAGTCAGCGCTGCTGCTACCGTTCACTTGAAAAATCTAGTGAATTGTTGCTTGAAAAGTGATCAGTCTTTGTGCGGCAGAATAATGCATTAATTTTAAATTCATCCTTTTTCTTAATCGCATTTGCAGTTGCATCTGAGCTCGACACACCGGTGATTTAGGCGCGTTAGAAGTTTTTCATTTCATTTAATGTGTAAAGCGTGCCTTCATAAAACCATGTTTATATATGTACAAAGTAAACAAGCCCAAGAAATGTACTCCAAATCACACCAAATCCGTCATTTCGTTAGAAGAAAACTTAATTAAAATAACGCGTAGTGATTGGTTACAATATCATACAATACTTGCACCAGCAAAGATAACTTTTACATTAATTATAATAATTTTAAAAGCAGTTTGTTATATCAAAATAATGATTTAGAATCGCCCTTATTGATCTATCGTAGTCAAATATAAATTTAAAGTCGATACATCAAATTTAAATCACAGCAAAATTATGGTCCAGTAAAATGCCGTCATTGGATACGTTTCGAAAATTTAAGCTACATGTAAAAACAATGCATGATGTATTTCTGCAAATTAATTAGGATATATAATGAGAAATTATATCAGATAATGGCCTAATCAACTATTTTGGAACCACAACCAGACCTTGCAAAAATAAATCACAGGGGAGCTGTGAATGAGCCTAACCCCTTAATTTTTCTAAGGACAGTGGGCCATGTGCCCCAGCAAACATGACGCGTTGGGCCATGTTTGCTAAGATATGAAGGCATATAGACAATCTTTTTTGAGAGCTTCCACGCTACAGACCAATGATTTTACTAAGGAATATATGTTGCTCAGTCATTCCAACCTTACAAACATTTCAAATGTAACAATTAACATATTATCTATCCCTGGTCGTGTAAATGAAAAGTTACCATTATCAGTTTATCAACTGATCCTTATTTAAGTCAGTGATTATATTGAACAATTTTATGCAACTACATGTACGTACATGATTAGCCCTTAGCACACTGATGTCGACTACAGTTGACTATAGTATTGTTTTCTCGTGTTTTAATTGTCTTGCATAACCAGGTTTTAAAAATTAAATACGTCTCGATTCTCTGATAATCACATACATTTCAACCTAGATTTTGAAAATTAAACTAGTTTTTAGTCACTTGAAGTTGTGGATCGCGGTAGCGAGACACAACTTCAGGTGGCTGAAAATTTAAATTTATTGGCTCAGTGCTCAAATGTTTAACTTTTGACATAAAAAAATATTAAAATGTCGGTTTGGATGGTTGCTGATATTGTGTTCTTTTCGTAGTTTATATTTATCTTAAATAACGAGAATTTAATACTCATTTCCTATCTTGATCATTGCATTTCAAACCTGATTCTGCATATCCGAATTTGTGCGTGTACGTTCTGTAGGAATTGCCATTGTGATTTTTACCTAATGAATTAAACCAGTGTATATATAATTAAATATTTTAAAAAAGGAAAACCGAGCAAAACTACACTTTCCTAGAAAAAAATTATTTCCAAACTGCACTTATTTTGCTAGCATACTGGCTCTGAGCGAGGAACCTTTTTTGAGAGTGAATAAGGGAATTAATAATATCCCGCAAAATAAAAAAATGACGAGAAGAATGCTTTGAGTTTTGACTAGCCGCAACAAATTAGGCTAATCTGCATTAGATATGAGCCATAGCCCTTTGTAAGAAAAGTATTGAATCATACCAAATTCGCATAACACCGATATGACTGAAAAGTTGAAATTGCGCAATGATACCGTCACGTAATATGTGGTAAACGTCGTGATTTACCAGGGAAATAAAAACATTAAATGGCAATCACAGGAGCTTTAATACCATCAAGTTACGAGCAAACACTATAGAGGGACTGTGGGATTTCGGGTGATTTGCATGGAATCCATCCATTGTACGAGAACAACGGCTGTTAACCCTTTCAAGCCTGAATTTACTGTGTCATTTTCATCCACTACAAGCCGCGAATTGCTGTCGCAATTCTCGACTTGTAGTGGATGAAGATGTGGTTTAAAAATTAAAGAAAATCACCATGTATTGGCAAACCAGTTTCATGGAAATTTTCATTCTAAAACCCCTAGTTGTAGGGAAATTAAGTCTGTTTTCAGGGATGTAAAATGATGCTTTAATGCATCGTGAGGGCTTAAAGGGTTAATGGTCTGATATGGTGAGAGACAGGAGACAGATAAGAAGACAGTGAAATACGATATAAATCCCAACGGGATCACGAAAGAGGCACTCTTAACACTGATATAGACCTGCTATAAATTAGTTTGTTTTATTTGAGTGGTTCTCACACAAGACCACATGAGTCACCATAGGTTTAATGAATTGCAATTGGTTATTAAGTGCAATTGCTAAGACAACCTTTTTGCTTTGGCCGTGGAGTGGGTAGAAAGTTTTGATTTCTTACAATGCAAATTATTTTGTTAGTTATAGAATCACTATCTTAATTTTTTTTTGCGCTTTTATTATTTCTGCATATCTTCTGAATCGCAAACGAACGTCAGTCATATGCATAAAGAGATGTGTTTTAGCACTTTTTCATAAGGTTGACATAGATTACAAATGCAACAGTAATTAAACTGAATATTGTGGTGAACCTATTTTAATTTGGGACACATGGTAAGACCATGTGATTTAGTATATTGTTTTCTTTAAGTGAGATAATGGCGAATAAGAACTGGTCTTTGTTTCTAACAACAATGTATTTTAATTTAACCCTTTAACCGCCGGTGTCGCATATATTCGGGTTTTCATTTTGTATTAGCACATTAAGTACCACATTTTAAATATGGTAAAGATAAAATGTGACATCAATCAGCAAGATTTGCAAAGACTTAACCTCCTTTTTGTCAAATCTGAATAATTTTCACTCACTTCAATTCAAATTCAAATTTAATAATTTGGCGGTTAAAGGGTTAAGTAATCATTTTTTGTGATCTGAGGTATCAAATGCTTTAGAAACGTTAAAATCTATATTTATAACCCGTGGCTTTTATAAATCGAAATGTATAATCCGTGACCACGATTTATAATGCACACCGTTCATAACCATGATAAATAACACGTGCACACTGTTTATGCGATTTGCTGTTGATGTCAAGGAAAAACTTCTTCAACGCCAGCAATGGATGAACGAATGAATGAATGAATGAATGAATGAATGAATGAATGAATGAATGAATGAATGAATGAATGAATAAATGAATAAATGAATGAATGAATGAATGAATGAATGAATGAATGAATGAATAAAAGAATAAATAAATGAATGGATGAATGAATGAATAAATGAATGAATGAACAAATGAATTAAAAAATTAAAAAATTAAAATATTAATGGAGTAATGATTCTCAATATTTACTTAGTGTGCTAGTGATCAGGTTAATCATTACAGTTTAACCATATTTTGATCATCAGGCTCGGGAATGAAGACCCACTTATCATCTGTAGAGCATATTATATTGAAACTAACAGCAATAAAGGCAGATCTTATTTAAGGCAAGCCATTGTTTAAATGATTCTAGTGTTTGACATAGAGTTTACCACTGAAGTAGCTCTGTCAACGTTTTCCATGCTTTTGTCCACATAAGGCCATATCATGATCTTAAGCTAATTAGTATAATTATCTATTCCGATAATATGACGACAGCTTTTTAACAAAATGCACTAAAATATTTGTAATATCAATTTTTTGTATAAGTTTGGCACACGTAAGTGGTTTCTGATGTTATGTTTGCAATTAGAGGTCAATTTCAACATATAAAACCAAGTTTAAGAACTAATTAGTACGTTTTTCTCTAATTAACATAATTGGTTCTTTGAATTGAAGAAAAGAAAATAGCCATTTATCTATTGAGTCTATATCATGCATAATAATATACTGTTCTAAACAGCTTCATCCTAGAAATACATTCCCGGTATTATTTTCACTATTTGCTGTCAAGGTTAATGTATTTTATTAGGATCATAAATTAACAGCTTAGGCACTCAATTACCCCTTTATTTATGTAACGAGGAATCTCATATGTGAGGGAGTCGCTTTATTAGTTTCAAGGTAAAATTACAGAAAAATGTATTGATTGCGCTGGCAGTCAAAACGGCATGATAATACTGTTTGAAATAGTAAATCTGGAGTGTGTTTATTTTCTGAAATACGTCTTGTTATAAACCTCACCATATATCATCCTAAACTATGTGTCAATATTGAGGTAATTATAGGCTCTATTACATGTTAATGCGCATATATGTCAACATACTGAGCATTATCTACTCTTATGAGAACCATCTAATTAAATCTGGGAGATGTCTAGTCTATTTTTAAATAAATATTTTTCGTCAATTGAAGCTGAAATTGGGTTAGCAATTCCAGCTTTAATTGATGAAAAATGGAAACAAACAATTCGCCAGCACAAAGGTTAGATATTGGAATTACGGTCATATAGACCTAATGATTTTGCAAGCCCTGCAAGTCTTATCACACTTGCTTACAAATATATATCACATTAAAATTAATGACCACCACCTTATGCAAAAGAGTCAAATGGCTGCGTTTTTCTATATAATCACAAATTAATTATAAAACATTAGATATGCTAGCACATCTGAATGTTATTTAATGAGTTGGCTCAATACCACTTTGACCTGATAATTTTTATCTTGATCTCTATTTGAAAAATAGCATCAAAATCACTTGATCGTATCCAATGTATTTGACAAAGCTGTGCTAATTTTCTTTTAAGTATATTAATATTGTTGAATATTATATGACTAATATATAATATGGTGCAAATTTAATAATGATTGAAAAGAATCCGATATGTTTTGAAAAAGTAATGATTGAAAAACTAGTTTGAGTTTGACAAGTACAGACTCAATTTTATCTTGAACTTGGCATTATGTTGAAATTGCCTTTTTTATTTGCAAAATAACCTCAGAAATCGCTTTCTTGTGTCAAACTTATACGAAATTGTACGTGTTTCGATACATTTTGTTTAAAAGCGAAAAATTATCTCAAAAAGCGTGAATTATGCAAATTAGCACATGAGATGTGTTTTCAATTTTTGTCAAAAAATTCTTCGTCACGTCAAACTTGCAAAAATACCATTAAATTGCCCGCAAAAACGGTTTACCCCATGTCCTGCAATTTTGCGTGCTAATGATGGAATAACTCGTATCGGTGCGTGAATGGGGTTGTGTGGTATGTTTAAAAATGCGTGCCAAGATTGTCAAAATGTTTTCAAAATTATTTGTGCAGTGTCATGCACGTTTTTCGTGCCACTTATGAATAGTACGCAAACTAGACGCAAACTATGCTCAACTATTGTGTGACAATGTTTGCCATTGTGTGTCATTGCGTGCCACCGTGAAAAAGTTTCTGATTGTGGTATGCATTCTATCACTGTATGCGACAAGGTTACGCATCGGCTACGCATGTCTCGGCATGATTATGAAAATTACCAGTTGTCATGGACGCACAGCACAGTTCACGCATTAGTGGAGAACAGTGGCCTCATAGATTGCTCGTAGTGTAGTCATAGTAAAAATGAAATTATATGAATGGGGGAGATGCTTGAGATGACACTGAAAAGACACAGAATGCGAAATTTGAGCCCTGGCGATCTGAGGACGAGCACACTACTTCTTGGTTACGGAGGCTCCCCACAAAATTGAATCATTACGAGTGAGCGGTGAAGAAACATTTTTGTTTCTTTGAAGCTTGAAGGCCAGAACCCGCGATCTCTGACTTTTTAAGCGGGCAGTTTTAACCACTGCACCAGGGTCCCATCCTGTAGAGACTTCAGTTGTATTCGTTCTCACTGTAGTGGGAAGTACACCCTGCACGCAGGATGCAGGGTCCCCGCCCTAGTTGAGTCATAGTACGCGCAATATACGCATTATTTGCGCATAGTATTGACGTGTTTGCGACAAAAGTTGGACACAGCCCACAAAACATATAAATATAGATCATGGGTGCCTTTACCTGATCATTTTGAAGTTCACATGGGCACTGTGGTAGACTAGCGTTAACTTACTTTTTGATATTGGGATTGTTTTTAAAAAAAAAAATGCCACCAAGAAGAAAACTTGTTGTTATATCCATAAGAGGCCGGAGCAAGCAGCCAGTGAGACAAAAAACGATTGCTTGTATCTGTTTTATATTATTGTAAAATATAACCAAATAGTCTATTGTACTAGACTCTTTGATATAACAAAAAATAATTTATCTGAGAAAAAATATCGTGGTGTTGAGCACTTTTTCAATCAATATTGATAATTTGTCTTCCTATAGTCGTTATTTTTTCTTATAGTAGTTGATGCAGGATCGAACAAAGATGTAATGTAGATCTACAATGATAAGTCATCCAACAACTAAAAGTGCTGGCTTTAATATGAGAATTTTTTGTAGAGAAAACAATATTTGGAAAAGATTGTAATTGTAGCTCCAGATAACAGCTATAATAAGAAAGAAAATATCCAAACTCGACATTAAAAAAAATACATGTGAAATTATTATTATATTGCACAGCAAAATAATAAACATAACAGTCATTTATAGCTAATATTTGGGTATATCAACACTTTGTGCTTGTATGTGTCAATGACAACTTTGCACACTTCTGGAAGAAATTTTGAGATTGTGCTTTCTTCCGCTCTGAAGTTACACTGTAGATTTGCATAACTGTCTTATCCACACCGTGCTGGCTTTTCTTCGTTTGCTTGTAGCTCTCTTTTCTGCCATCTGTTCTGGTTGCTCCAATTTCTGTTGTTGCTTATGGGTCGAAATTCCTACAGCTGCCAGATACAGACACTTCTTTTTTTCTGCAATGGCTTGCTGGGTATTCAACATGATATTAATTAATAGTATGCAACGTTTTTCATCAAGTAATGATTATATAGAAGCAATGGTTGAATAAGGAATGAAGGTGTTTGATGAAGTGCTCTTTATATAGGCTCTCCTGACGTGACCGCTTTTGCGTGGAACGTCGTGACTAAAATTTCTGTGCGACTAGATCACGCATGCGCAAAATTGTAGCAGTACGCATTGCGCAACTAGTGCTGGCACGCTTTAGGGCAAACAGTATGCGCAACGTAGTTATACTGTCGGGCTGCGTGCCACTAACATGGCACGTCGTGGCACGCCATTCTGTGGAGCAATGCGTGACAGTTTTGCGGGCAAGTTTCAGGGTGGAACACATAAATAGCACTACAGGTCTAAGCCAGTAAACTTGAATGTGACCAGCGGGTTGCTTCCCTTGATACTTAAAAATGGGTGTTTCAATAAAGATAATTATTAATAGCTCAATAAACAAAGTTGTTTCATCACATATAATAGTCAAATATGTCAACTAGGGTGAATTGTGCAAATCGTAGCCTCGGAGCTAAAGGATCCTATCTGCCACTCTAACGAGTGTCAGATAGGATCATTTAGCTCCGAGGCGACGAAATGACCTTAACAAAACTCCAAGCTGGCACATATCTTATAATGCTCATATTGATGCAGGCATGCTGAAAAGGGCATGGATTGAAACAAACCTGTAAAATTAAACCATATGTCTCATATAAACATAATCAAGCATATTTTGGACTGTTTCAGTCTTGACCTTGAACATTTCTAGTTGACCCTGACCTTCAATTGTAAAAATAACGTCGAAAATCACTTCATCGTTCTAAACTTATTCGAAACATTGGTATTACACTTGGTTCTACGCATAGTTGTCAACTAAACATAAAAATGATCCCAAGGGTGTATATTATGAAGACTTATCGATTGAAAACATTGAACCTTAAAAAAAATCCCGCTTCACTTTTCGGCATAGGAATATAGGACCTATATGTAATAAATATACGTCAACATATATGGTAGCGGTAGTTGACTCATAGCCTGGGTTACCGGGTCCGAGTCCCGCTGCGGCCGAAATCTTTTCTTGGTGCACATATATGCAGTGACCCAAACTGTTTGAATTCGTGGTATAATAATGCCAAACGAACGTATAACCAATTCCCCTCGCCAATAAAAAAATGCACAAAAATACATAAAGATTGACAAAAAAAGTCAAAGGTGACATGTAAACGGTCAATAAAACCTTTTAAATATGATAATTTTCAAGAAGAAAGCGTGGATCGTTTATTTAATAACCGTAACGTTAATATTGGTGCGAAGTTAAAAAATAATAAATCAAGTGGCAATGACCAAGTTTGGTGGTAGCTCTATAAATTATGCTTCCCTATTATGGGTATCCAATTCTCTGGGCGGTAAGGGTTATATTTCGGATTTCTATAATTTATATGGCTCAAATAATAAGTTTAATATGTGGTCATCGTGCACAATTAATTTGTTTTTATTGTTGGGCCTACTAAGTTGTGTTCATGTCATAGTACTGATTGCCAAGTAGTTACAGCACATGCCATTTACAGAACTTAACATGCTTATATAATTATGTGAACACCACGAAGACTGACTTTGGAGCGAAATTTATCTTGAAACAACTCAACGGCTTTTAGACATTGATGAAGGGCTGCTAAAACCAGTAAAAGGGTTGGGATTAAGGACTATCTCGTCGCCTCGGTGCTAAAGGATCCTATCTGACACTCGTTAGAGTGGCAGATAGGATCCTTTAGCTCCGAGGCGACGATCTGTAGAGGTAGCCCCATCCCCTTCCCCTATAGCGCCTGCATCTTTGTAGTAGCTTTGTAGTAGGTGTACGATTAGAGATATATATATGAATATTGCTTTACGTCGTTTTCGGCACAATCATGGCAATATCGCGACATAAGGAAGCCCGAAGCCGGGACTATCCCCTACTCTTATTTCGAATGACTTCAATGGTTCTTTATAGTTCACAGTAGCATAGGCAGCACTGTACACTCCATGCCTTTAAACAGTTTGGAGCACTGTATATGCACAACCACGATGACAAATATCCGTCCCGACCGTGATTAGAACCTGGTACCCCCAGGTTACAAGCACCAGTCGATACGAATGAGCCATCGGGGCCGACCCCGATTAGAGAGAACATTAAATTTAATTCGATGGCATCATGCACAAGTGGGCTAACCCACATTAAAAAAACAATGAAAATATATGTCATTGATAGCAACAACTTGATCAATATACGAGTTTCAAATTCAGGGCTAGACCATTTTGTCACTGATTTTGTTACCTTTTTGTGTTAATTTGTATTTAATCGTTTTATCCTGTACTTCATGTTGCAGCGCGATTTGCTCTCAAAATCGTCAAAATGAGGGTTAGCCCACTTGTGCATGATGCCATCTAATTAATATATATATGTAAACACATATTGTTTTTCTTAATATTGTTATTATTATTACTTTCTTGTTAGGGTGGACCACCTTCGCAAGGGTACACAATCGTTATTTAGGTCTATGATCCCTAATTAAAATGACATGCGTGCATAGATTGGAGGAGGGGCTGATACATATATAATATGAGATCTTACTGTATCAGTGAAATCCAGCTAACCTACTGGAAAACGCCTTCTGATGTGGTGATAATAGTTACGAGCAATACAATCGATGACGCGTTAACAAACCTCGCAAACTTCGATAACGTGTTCTTGAAATTCGATAACGTGTTAGCTAACTTGCATAACGTATCAAACTAATTTGGATAACGTATTCTCGAACATTCGATAACGTGTTATCAAACTTCGAGCAATGTGTTTTTAAAATTAAATAATGTGCTAGCTAACTTCGATATCTGGCTCTTGAAATGTTATAGCAGCTATCATCAATCTACGGTCGTTTCATTTGTTTCATGATGAAATGTGTCGTTACTTATATCCAGACATTTATAGAGTTGAAAAGAGGTATGATATCGTATCTTTAAAAGTGTTATGTCAGTGTTATATATGCTCTTCACTGATAGTTGGATCACGGAAGCATTATGCTTATTTTTTTCTATTCCCCAGCTCCAAGTGATAAAGGTTTGGACAACGATACCTGCTACTTCCAGATAGGAACAGATAAGAAAACGAAAGTTTCACGGGCTTTACTAGGAGTGTATCTAAGACCCGTGAACAGCTCCAGACAAGAAGAATTCAAAACAGCCATGTTAGTTTACCAACGAATACCTAGCAAGATAAAAGGTGGTGCCCAAGATAAGTCATTGGTGGTATCACGTAATATATCCCTAAGACCCGGACTACCCGGTCGCTGGATCGAGATGGAGCTAACAGAAATGGTGAACCAATGGATCACTGAACCTGAGTCCAACCTCGGCTTAGAAATATCTGCTTTTGATTCAAGTGGTAATTCTATTGTTGTGAATCAGCCCCTGACAGAAGAGGAAAATAAGCAGGTGATTATAGATATTTTAACATATGTTGAAATATGAAGCTTGCAGTAATATTATACTTTTAAATGTCATTGTTAACTAAGTCGTGATATTGTTTGTTAGTTACCTAAATTGGATTTAAGAAGGTGTGATTTCTAAAAACAAATCGAAGCGTTTTTGACTTCGGATTTCATTTTTTAAAATTTAAATTTGAGACCAAGTATGGCATTCTAACAGGTGGTAAACCTCTGAACAATTCAGCAGTGGCTTAGTCTGTGACGGTAAGAAGAGCAGCTGATCTCCGCCCGTCATCCAATTGGTATTTTTAATATGGATAGATTACCATACTTGGGCCAAATTTTGTTTGATACATTTTAATATTTTAAATAATATAATGCAAACATGGATTAGTTTATAGAGCGATCATTCTAATAATGCATATTATTGTATAAGGCGCTTCAATTTGTGTACTTTGTGCGCAATAATAGTATGCCTATTTGCTACAATTTGTTGCTTTTCTGCAAATGGAGCCTTTCTTTAATTATGCTATGCGTTAAGCCATTTGCCTATCTCTCCAGAGTGCATGGCTGGCTACTATAGCTCTCAGGATATTCACCTGCATATAATGGGCTGTCATTGCTGCTGCTTTTGACTGTTATTAGTGCATGTATGCCACGCTTGCTATTGCTACTGTTCCCTTACCTTCGCTTTTGTCTGGCCGCCCCTGCAGAAACCCTACCTGGAGATGTCGCTGTCGGAGGCCGAGTCTTCCCGCTTGAGGCGCCACCGGGATCGCAATGTCTGCGAAGAAACCACCATACAAGAAACCTGCTGTCGCTACCCCCTTGAGGTGAACTTCGAAACCATGGAATGGGACTTCATCATCGCTCCAAAGAAGTTCGTGGCAAACTACTGTGCTGGCAAGTGTCCATATGCTTATGCTCAAACGGTGCCGCACAGCTTTCTGATAAATGCTGCTAATCCTCAACGCGATCTAGGTCTATGTTGTTCACCCACTGAACTGTATTCCATTGATATTGTTTATCTGGACGAAAGTGGTAAAATAATGAAAGGTCGCCTATCTGGTATGATAGCTGAAAAATGTAGCTGTGTGTGAACAATAGGCCTAATTATACTGGTACTTAGAGTACCTGTATATCCTTAACTTTGTTTTATGATAAGTGTGATTGTGCTGCTGAAAAAAAACGATCATTGCGGTTACAAATGTTTTAAAACATAATATATTTATATACGTTTATCAGGAAATTTGCAATGCACCTTCTTCTGGCACACCGTTTGCGGGCCCAAGTGCCGAAGCATACGTTCAATCAATATTTATTAATACATGATCACACATGCCCCACCACCTGACCACGTAACAAATCAGCCTATCTTCACCTGACATTTCCTTGTTGTTTACAGTTAGATGGGCTTTGACGGATATGCTAGCATATCCGTCATGTATTCTAGATAAATTCCCGTAATGTACTACATATACTTAAATATACTCTAGTCAACGTATTATGTCTGTGGTGACCAAGTTGAGATGCCATGCAAAACCGCTGTGCAATGTCAAAAGGCAGTAAATTATGCTTACTTATCAAATAAACCAGTAACTTTTTGTTAGAAAGCAAGAAAACTAAGTTATGGGGAAAACATAAACCTTAAAAATATGAGAAATAATACCGATTAGAATGTTGAAAGCGCGGTTTAATGTTCAGTGATAAAACATAATGTGATATAAAAATAGCTGATTTTTATAATAATCTCATATTTTAATTTCTATACATATCAAATAATACTATAACCCATAAGTATAGCTTTTAGCTGCGATAAAAAAATCTTATCAATATGATTTGATTATCCGCTCCGTCAGCAAATACGTACATGATTGTATGCTCATATCTCTCTAATCTCTTCTCTAATTTTATTCACACCTTAGCTTTATTTATTATTAATCTATAGGAACCTTAGGTCACATATGTAATTCAATCTTGAAATTCTACAGATTATTTTTGTCTTTTAAAATCGACACACTTTTGTAGATTATATATTATCAAAAAAGGCTGTAGACACATACCATAAGTATTAATGATATGTACTCATAATTATTTCGAATTGAAAAAGCCCTTTCGTCTCCAAGGTTTACATAAAAATATTTAAGCGTTGTAAGGGTTAAAAAGTTTGATTATTAGGGATACCACAAATATATCATATATAATACTGCCGTACGAATACGAACAACAGTGAAGAGTCACTAACATAAATAAGATATGTTCTGAGTTAGCCTGCTAGTATTCCCAAAGTTAGATGTTATTTAGTCCGATCAGCATGTGCAATACATTTGGCGTGATAACATTTAAAAACAAACAATGATATAAAGTGATGATACGTAAATATATTGGGCATTAAAATGAATCTATATGGAGCCGATGTGCTTGTTAACATTGTTAAACGTTAGTTGTAAGATTATTATATGAATATATATACCATGATCAGATGATTGTATTATTGTGATTATTACACGTGCCATGTATTATTTTATTACCAATTATACACATGTATATCAAAATACACATTAAATCAATTTGTGTTAGAAAAGAAGATACTCTTGCTGCACTTGTTTAAATCCACTGTTGAGTACTCAATATCAAGGACACTATTATTTCAGGACTTTTCTGACTAGCAAGCACACCTCACTTACAATTGTAGTGCCACGAGCAGTGCCATATTCTGAAATGTTTTACTTGAGCATACTAGGTGATATATTATATTAAATGATGATCTCAGGTATCAGTATATCATCTCAAAAATATATCCATATAATTAAGTTATATATATGTGACCCATTTGCACAAAATCAATTGCATCGCGCATTTTTCACAAAGTGGGATAGCGCTGTATTGTGTAAGTTCAAATCTTTATTCAAACCAAAGCTTTGGAATTATTAGCCTTTTAAATTATTATTAGAGAGAGTACATAAAATTACGTGCATATGGGTGACCTAATATAATTATGATGTTTATCGATATAGTTCAATTTAAAGAATGATTGATAAAAAACAATATTAGTTTGCTTGTTCACATTAACAAAATGTTTTTTTATCTAATCAAAGTGATTATTGATTCAGCAAAACAGATCTTGTCTCTAATGATAAACATACAGTTGTAAAATTGATGTTACTTTGTGATATCAGGTCTGGAAAACCATTTTACATTTCAGTATTACATTTCTGTGATGTATAGAATAATGTGATTTACGGGTGAGGCGTGTCTAAATAATCAAATATGAGAAAAAAAATGGAAAATAACAGATTTTTCAATTGTCCCTTGAAAATTTCATGGAACCTCCCTCGCCGTCTCCTCCACAAAATACATAAATAACAGTGATGAAATAACATATTGGGGGTGATACCTAAAGTAAAACTTTTCAATATTAAGACACAAAATACAATATTTTCTATTTTTATATACTTTTTTCTGAAACCTTCTCAAGAATATTAAGTTCTACATTTTTTCTATTTCTACTACGTTTTCTTTTCTTAATATATCTGAAATATGACAAAATATATAAGTTCCAACTTGTTGTTTTATTTATGTTTATCCTATTGTATGGGCTGATGTAAACTCGTTGTAATAGAGAAAGACATTATAATTAGTTTCCCCACTCGGAGTTTGTCTCGCTACCGCGACCCACATGTTAAAATGGGTAGCGTTTACTTACTTAATATGCAAAATTTGCATCAATATATATGCCAATATATGCCTAATTGGGTTCTCGATGTTGGCTTAACGTAGGTTCAACAGCGTAGACGGTGGACCAACGTTAAGCCAACATTGATTCAAAGTTTCTCCTTCAAATTGTCTAGGGTGTAGCACAAATAATTAAATTTTCTACTTTTTTCTTATGTTATTTGTTAACACGTGGAAGCGTAATATAATAATAATGGCCTAATAATAATAATTTCTGTGTTACGATATGCCTGAAAGTAGTGTGTTCCACTTTCCTACATACGAACGTAATACTAATCGAGTCAATTCAATGTGTGGCAATAGCGATTACGAATACATGTATCGCCATAAGCGTATCTAGTAAAAGTAAAAAATAAGGGGAAGCAATGCGCAATAGGTCTGTATCGTATCAGAATAGCTAGCCTAACGTTGAAACATTTTCACCAGTTTGGAGGGCTATTTTGTCATTTTCGAAGTTTATATTTAATTGGTTTAAAACAAATCAAGCTCGAAGGAGGCGGCATAAAATGCGGAATCCTTTGTTCACCCTTGTGCTGCTAAGACCGTATATATACGTTTTAAAACAAATTACAGACTGAATAAAACACTAATACATTTGCAGCATATCTTGTGGTAGATGCTCAGTTAATCAAATTATTCAATTTGGGAGATGTCTACTTTTCATAAATAATATTATTTTGCATTCTTTTGAAATTATAGCTTCAAATGAATGAGAAATACTCACAAACAAAGCCCCTATTTAAGATAAGTTATTTGGGTAGTGAGTATAGCACTTGCAACAAAATGTATCATGTAACATTTGTAATAAAGTATGACAAACTTGACTTTACAAGTGCAAATGCTGTGTAAAATATTTACTCAATATTATTTTGTTCATTGTGGTCTGAAGCAAGATTATAATATTTTACTTATGTAACGTACACATACATGGAAATATTTAGAGAGAACTATGCCATTTAATAGCTTACATTATGACTACGCATACCACTTCTCCCGTGTTGTAGCTCATGTATTTTTATGATTAGGGATATTATATATTCCCACATACAAAACGCAGTATGATCACTTTTCAACTACACAAATTTATTATAATTTGAAAGTTTATGAGAAAACATAATAGTAATATATACTATATAAATAAATTACAGTGTAATACTTTAACCAATTAAGCAGATATACGATTCAAATTTATTTAATAAATTGTGACACTATTATATTACATAGACTACATGAGAAAGTGTATTTTGCTTATAATATTATATTTTTTTCTAGACTACCAAACCCATTTACCATGAAATATCATAAATTAAATATAACATATACCCATGACAATATGGTGTAAGGTGTACTTTGTAATACAATACCACAACGAGTGATGTCTCATTCGATTCTACTTGGATACGAATCATAACTTTTCGGATGATTGTAACTATGGTTGTGCAGGTACAGTATTCTAATTGACTCAACTACATATATACTTGGCGTATTGGTGTTTGGAATAAAACCCTTTAAATAATTCCAAAGGCTTACATAGGTTTTAGTCCCGATCTCTGCTTTCTCTTGACGCGATATTGCTCACTCACTCACTCACTCACTCACTCACTCACTCACTCACTCACTCACTCACTCACTCACTCACTCACTCACTCACTCACTCACTCACTCACTCACTCACTCACTCACTCACTCACTCACTCACTCACTCACTCACTCACTCACTCACTCACTCACTCACTCACTCACTCACTCACTCACTCACTCACTCACTCACTCACTCACTCACTCACTCACTCACTCACTCACTCACTCACTCACTCACTCACTCACTCACTCACCCACCCACCCACCCACCCCCTCACTCACTCACTCACTCACTCACTCACTCACTCACTCACTCACTCACTCACTCACTCACTCACTCACTCACTCACTCACCCACTCACTCACTCACTCACTCACTCACTCACTCACTCACTCACTCACTCACTCACTCACTCACTCACTCACTCACTCACTCACTCACTCACTCACTCACTCACTCACTCACTCACTCACTCGCTCACTCGCTCACTCGCTCGCTCGCTCGCTCGCTCGCTTTGAACTTTGAACATTTTGAAACTCTCTATATGCACGGCCACGACAAAATATTTGCCCGAGACCTAGATTTTTTGCATACTGAATTTTCATTTATCATGAATTAAATCATTTGGCACAAACATGTTTGACATGACTTTTATGGTAAGATATATATATATGATGGTAAGTAGTAAATGTAATAAATACTTGTTATTGAATGGTCTTGGATCTATACTGAAAATACAATGAGCGAGGGCGAATCCGAGGCTATTCAATAAATTATTTACGGCTGGGTTGGCCGAACTTGTTTGAAAGAATTCAGTAATCATCTGAAAGAACTAACATCGGTTACTGTCCAGCCAATGAACATGACAGTTGGGGTATATTTATCAATGTGTCATTGACTGGAATGTTCCAATGTGAAACACGATGCACCATGCGATATGCAATATAGCCAAATCATGATGATAACCTTTTTATTACCATCGAGGCCAACCTGGTTAGGTCGCTAGTTATATAAGTAAGTAGTATCTATACATGGATAAACTGCATAGTGATCTTTAAGACGTTCAATCTTGTCAACCACTGTTGTGATGTTTACTAAGATGTTAATCCCGGTAATGTTATATCCCTGGACCAGTTTTTCACGAAGCGATTGATCCAATCACATGCTTTAAAAGGATCTTACTCAATCTCTTTGAGAACACTGGCCCAATTGAGATAACAATGTTTTGTTGCTTAAAATGTATCATATGTATATATAAACAAAACTGATATACTCTAATAAATGGATTTAATTGTGTGGTTTATACATTATAGTCATTGCAGTTAGAAGTATAATATTTGTATATCTGTAAACATTTTTGGAGACGATGGTAATGTATTTCAGTTCAATTTTATAGTCATACACAGATTTGTAATTGACGCGATATAATCACCGTAGAAATAATAAATTACTCCATTGTTAACGTGTATGGTCTTCTTGTTTTAATTCTTGTTCATGTCACACAGCAAGGTCGCTTGTTTGAAACACGCCAAAAATACACTAATTTTATTTTAATAACGATGAAATGACAGATGTCTTGTGATATTGGTCAGTAGCTTTGTATACCGCACTTGAACTATAACGCTCTACACTTTTTCTATCAAATTATAGAGTTTGACAAAATATAAATTAGATTATTTTGATTATAGTTCATTAACATAATTTATAATAAATAATTAGCAATTAATATACCCCCAATGAATTCCAGGATAATATCAAGTGGGATCACTTGAACAAAAAATTGTAATTTATTCACCTAGTTTGTAATTTTTTGCGGACAAAACCTGTTTAGTCAAGGTTGCTATCCCTCAATAACTGCCTCATGTCGACTTTTAAATGCAACATAGATATGATAAAGTCTACACCTAATGTTCGAGATATGGTTTACAGTGACATGTAATGTAGCTTGGACGGAATCATATAGCTCACTTGGTTTTAGAACAATGGTAACATACCAGGTAGATGTAATATCGGGGTTTCAAAACTGATGGCATTCATTGGTTTTCCACCTCACCCGTGTTCCACTACCCACCCAACTCCCATTAATAATACTTGATTGATTGCCAAATATGCCTTCCAGCTTTTAATCTGCACTTTTTAATCGATTATCTTCACAGTTGTCATATATAGCACTTTTGCTTCATTGCTTTTGCCGAGCTTTTTACAATGATTGCAAAGCTTACTTTTAACATTGTCAATTGAGTACATGCGTCACTCATTGTGCGTTTGCTTCATTTGTGAATGCTGCTGTGATGAATACATGTTATTGGTCAAGTGTAAAGCTTCAACTCCACAATTCTTAGCTGATGGTAATTGCTGGGCATAAGTTGTATCAACTTCAAACCATTTCATCGGTCATTGGTTTAACGTTGAAACAAAATGTGCATGGACAACTTCATTGGTCAGATGGGATATAATCTCGCAATTTTCTTTATCCGGACAAAAACCGTTCAAGAGATATATAATATATAACTTAAGCCTATCAGCGCGGACACCATCTTTATGCGTCCGAATCTGCCGTATTAAGACGGTCTCCGCGCTGAAAGAATTAAAATATTTCTAATGGCCGTCAACCCATAACATAGGTATTCAAATGAACTAGAAACAGCTAAGTATGACTTTGTGATGATTTTAAGTTGACAAAACCCTTTAGTCTCTATGGTGTAAACAAAAATAATTCAGCGTTGTAAGGGTTAATAACAAACATGCTATTGAGATGTAAGTGCGCTGAGGTAAGGATCCTTCTTGCAGTTGCCATATCTACAGTTGAACCGCAAACGCAACAAGAAAAAATCACGACCGAAGAGAGATGCAGATTATCTTTGTACAGAAGAGGCACCAGTTGAAAGATGTTGTCGCTACGACCTGTTGGTGGATTTTGAAGCTCTAGGATGGGAGTATTTCATAATCCAACCAAAGACATTCCATTCTTCTTATTGCTCTGGCGAATGTCCATACTACACGGCATACTCATCTGTTCCAAGAGTGCCAGTTAATTTTGAGAATCGCGCCGTGGGTCGCGGTGGACCATGCTGTGTTCCAAATACATATAGTCCTCTTGACATACTTGTTTATGTGTCAGATCGAATTATTCAATACCGTCTTTATCGAGAGATCATAAGTTCATGTGCTTGTATGTAATTGGTGTCATTGCAGTTTTATGTAATATTTATGCTTTGACGATGCAATGAGATGAATACAATATTTGATCCAATAGTATTAATCAACCTTACATGTATTATATGAATAAAAAAATGCTTATTTTTTAGTTACAGGAATCCGATCATCTCCAGTACAGCTGCCTGAGAATATAGAGAGTATAATATGTCACGTGATGTGTCGGGTGATGATCACATGGCTGATATCAGATTTGTACGCACGGGCGTCATATTTTTTCTGTTTATTGGTTCAAAATTGTGCTCCACTGAAAAATACATTGGCAAAATACATGGCCTGCATATTGTCTGTATTCACTTTTCTAGTGGAAATTGACACAGCCGAAAAATAATTTACTCACCAGACCCCTGACCCGACGTGCAGCCTGTGTTTTCTGTCGTCCTTGTTACAGCCTGTAAAACTAGACTCAGATATTAAGACAATGAACAAGGATTCTCAGGCAGCCGCAGTGGAGACAATCAGATGTCTTTAAGCACTAATACAATCACCGTGACATCAGTGATAACAAGAGCCCCTAGACCCACGTGTGTCTCACATCAATTTAAATTTGTATTGTTAATGTGATCAATTAATAATTTGAATAATTATTACAAGCCAAGACCCATTTAGCATTACGTAATGCCAGAAATACATAAGATTTGTATGCATATCATATAATACTAATGTTTTATTGTGTGTTAATTGTTTAATTTTATGTTTTTCTCCACTCTTTTACCCATTTATGAGATTGTAATTCAATGCATTCAAGTGTTTGTTAAATGTAAGTTTGTGTTTACCTGTGACACAATATGGCGTATACCTTATTTAAGATCGCAAACTATATATACCTACCTAGTTCTTGACATTTTTGAATTAGTATGTGCTAATATTCACGCGCATTTTACCAACTGATAAAATTATTTAGCTATTGCACATTTGATTTTTCAGATTTTTATCGCACATTTTAGAGTATCTCGTACATATTTTTATATGTAGAAGAGTTGTTACCAAAACTATCAGTAAATTCCAGATGATTAGAACGGTATAATTATTTGTATGGTATATTCGCTGTTTATGAATATTACTTTGCATAGTTTGAGAAAAGTACTCCGAACCAATTGACTTCGTCACATAGCCCAATCACGTCGTCAAGCCAAGTTATTACATTTATGAGATTGTAATTCAATGCATTCAAGTGTTTGTTAAATGTAAGTTTGTTTTTACCTGTGACACAATATGGCGTATACCTTATTTAAGATCGCAAACTATATATACCTACCTAGTTCTTGACATTTCTGAATTAATATCATGATACACCGTTCCAACGCACATTCTTCGTCATAAAGTTATGTTAATAGAGCCGTTGTATTGAGCAGATTTTTTCTGAAGGTGATTACATAAGAATTATTATTTAGCAATAATTATTGTTATTGAATATACATGTGCTAATATTTACGTGCATTTTACCGACTGATAAAATTATTTAGCTATTGCACATTTGATTTTTCAGATTTTTATCGCACATTTTAGAGTCTCTGGTACATATTATTATATTTAAAATAGTTGTTACCAAAACTATCAGTAAATTCCAGATAATTAGAACGGTATAATTATTTCTATGGTATGTTTGCTGTTTGTGAATATTACTTTGCATAGTTTGAGAAAAGTACTCCGAACCAATCACGTCGTCAAACCAAGTAATTACATTTGTGATATATTATTATTTAAATTGCTATTTCAATGTATGCCTACACTTATGTACTCGAGGCCTGATGTTTTCTCATCGCTATGGGGCCATTCTTTTCTGGCACTTTTTGTTATTATCTTGTTGTTTACACTGAATCGTAAATATGTAATTCGCAGGTTTTAAAATATTATTTGTGCGTAAAAAAGTGGGATTTTATCTTTGTCGCTGTGGGGGGGGGGGGGGGTGGATGGGGGGGGGGGCGATATGATCGTATCTATTAAGACAAAAGTATTATGCTTGGAATGTACAAGGTTATGATAATTCATTGTTTAAACTGTTTGGTATTTCACATTAAGGCGAGTGTAGTATTTATTGATGGACAGATGTAACTTTATTTGCAATTGTTCCAAATTGGCCGGTTCAATATCGAAAGGAATTATTCTAAAAATGTCTGATAATATTGTTGCTCAATTGTATAATTGATGTGTTGTCATCCTAGATGATCTCTTCCTTCTCAATGAGTAAGGCATAAAAGCCTTGGTAGTATTGTGATATGTATGATCATAAAGAAACGTCGTGGGAAGATACAGGGTGAGATTTCATGATAGTTTTCATGATAATAGTGATATCTTTACTGTTTCATTGTATAGTATTTTGTTTCTGATTTATTGTCATATTATCTAATGAGGGTGTTATAATTATAATCGTCACTTGTATCTCAATCAATTACTTTTATCTCATGCCATTTATTTTTGACTTTTTGTTTTTATTTGTATTCAAATCAAAAAGGCATTGATGTACATTAATGAATGCAATTGTAAAGTGAAATGATAATGCTGTCTTAGTACGTTAATGTTGCATTGCTATTCAGGCGACAAATTCATTTAGAAAATATATTTGTGCGCAATGGTGAGGTCTGTCGTGCAAAGCCAACAAGTATTTACTGCCGTTTGGCTTTGCAGAGTTGCGAATGTAACAATACATAGTGTACATGCACATGTACCATAAGAGCTTCAAGTGAACCATATTTAGACATATATGACATGATTATTGACGATCTATACTTTACACACGTGACATTCTATTAAATGCGCTTAATTAATTATTGGCTATTATGGATTAATATTTTAGTTAATTATTATTGTGATACGCTTTGATCAATTGTGGAGGTGTTTGGCCGAGTATGAATTATACTCTCATTTAAATAACACTGAAGCGATGTGTAGAGCAGTCTTACTTCGTCATGATTTAAAAATTCACGAGAAAAAGGTTGTGATTCATTTACACAATAGGAATCATCAGAAAAAGGTTGTGATTCATTTACACAATAGGAATCATCTCAAACAACCCAACTTGAAGATACTTTATGTCAAAAACTCAAACTTGTATTGGGCAGATTTTAGTGTACAGCTTTGTAATAATTTCTTCCGAGCAATTTGAATATATATCAAGTGAGTTTTGCTAAATTGTCATTAATTCCGGGTTAGTGACAGTATTATCATTTACTTCGCAGCATCAGGAATATAACAGACACATATTCAGCCGGTATTGTGAAGGTCAAATCGTTTTATGACATATAAACTCCCTGATGAATTAACGGATATGTCATATATCACGTGCCATAATTAGCCAGACAGCTCACGTCATTCCGTTGTTATTCAAATTGGGGGTAGAAAACTAAATACTTGGGCCTCTCTATTGACTGCGTAGATGGTTAAGCAGTGATCAAGCTGTATGGCAAATTACCATTACTAATCCTGTAGTTGATAGAACAGTAGAGGTATTGTCAAAGCGACTGACCCAGATCTTAGACATATGAGATTGCCATCTGGACCAATCACATTCCCAAGATCTAGGCCAATTACTTTGTAATTACTGGCCCTAACCTAAACCTACTTGTGCTAACTGTACCACAACACTATGATATTGCTTCTGGTGCTTTATATCCAGCCTTATGTAGAATATATGTATTTAATCAAGTTGAACTTGCATGCATAAAAGTTTTCGTCAAATGATTGTGTCTACTGTTATCAGTAAGTGTTCTGTTGCTTAAGTATTCCACATGGCACTGTGATCAACAAACATGTTTTCCCTAACATAGGCTGTATACAACTTTGAATGAGAACTAATGTTAAAGTCAAACCTCTTGGCATATCGTACCAAGTCATCGACCTAACAAACACAAGACGGTCGCCCAATGTTGGTCTTAACCCCCCTCCCCCCCCCTCCCTCCCCCCCCCCCCGGTACGCTGAAACTATAAAAAGACCAGTTTCAAGTTACCTCCGCTATTTCAGATTACACAGTGCGAGCGTGGAAACTAGTTTTAGCGTATGAGGTGTACGTTTTAACTAGTTTCAATGTACCGCGATATTTTGCAACAGGAAAAATCACATTCCGCCCCCCCCCTCCGTGTGTAGGGCCTACACACACAATATGATAATTACTGACTTTTTAAGTACCGTTGCCTAAAATAAATTTAAAATAGTTCATTCTATTTGTTCTAAAAAATAAAATTTATCAGGTTGTAGCATATATTTATATTAATAGAACGGGATAGGCCTACATCAATTTTTGTGCATGTAAATTATGAACATTGTATAATTTGTCCGATTATGGGTCTAGCTCAGAGTCTAACGTTAGAGTTTCTGACATGGGCGTTCGATCTTTTTATTTGCCGGAAATTTAGTTGTGATATCATAATTATATGACTGGCATTGCGTATGTTGTGGGTATGCGGGCACGGCTGGTATGGGCCCTCTGCGTGTATATTTTTATTTCATCACTGAATATAATTATATGGGCCCACTTAAATAGATCGTTGGCACCAGTCTTCGTAACAGGCAGACACACAGCCAACGTTGCATCTTCAATAGATCAATCGATAGGCCTAATTATATATAGAGATTGAAGTTTTTCCAGACCTCGCACTAATATAACATATTTTCTCGATAGTTGCCACATAGATCAAAGGGTTATAAAGAGAATAAAAGTTTTTCCAGACCTCGTGGTAATCATTTCTTTCATCAGTTACCCTAGTGATCATAGGGTTATATGGCGAATAACGTGTTTCCTGACCTCGTGCTAGCTTTATTTTTGACGAATATCATTGATATTATATTCACATATTCTATTTAGATCAATGTTAATTTCCAATCCTTGCTTATATTTTAATGTGTCTGATAAAAATGCATATGCTAGTACTTCAAATTGCCATTGTTTTTTGTATCATTTGGCTTTACTCTGATGTGTCTGTAGTTTTTTATTAGCGTGAGGCAATGATGAGATGGCTTCTCTATTATCGACTCTTTGTATATTAAAATGCGTATCTGCCACTATCTGCCACTTTACTTGCTAAATATAAAGATACCGCTATTTTTAACGATTATGCCATGGTTTTTTTATAGTGATTAGTATGTCGGCATTGTGTATCGTTTATTTAGTACGGCACAATACATATGCGACATATTCTGAAAGGCTTAACTTAAATCTAAACTTCCATAATCTAGTTGTGCATATAAAAACCAAGCGAATCACTCTCTCTATAAAGAAGGATGAGGTCATACAGCGACGTTGTTTGTGAACATTTTTAACAGCTCTTGCATGCTTAAATGCATGCTGATTTTGCTGCTCTATATTTTGTCTGTTCCATTGCTAGAATAACAGAATATCTGCGTTTAGATATCTTAATGTCATGATGCCCTACATGTATGTTTAAATAGTTATAAGTAACATGACTGTACGTTTTCATTTTTAATTAGACGCGATTGAATTGTCCAGATTTTTTTCAGCAGCCCTATCTGGAGACTTATCCTATACCAGAGTTTGTGACAGGCCGTGCTCGAAGAAGTCCTCCACAGATGTGTGACGCGTCATCTCTAGTAGATACATGCTGTCTCTTCCCGTTTACTATTGACTTCTATGAAGAGGGCTGGATGTTTATTTTGTCTCCTACACGCATGGATGCCAACTATTGTTACGGATCATGTCCTGTGGCTAAAGCTTACACAGAGGGGGACTATACGGTGGCAGTAGCCAGTGCGGTGATTGAGATGTGCTGCTCTCCTGTCAAGTTTAAGCCTCTTAGGCTGGTCTATAGGGATGAAAACGGGGACATAGCGGTGGACAGCCTGGATAATGCAATAGCACAAGAATGTGGATGCCGCTAATTTCTCTAACTGTAAACTCATCTTCATTCTCAATACAGCCACATCATCTTCCTTGAAATCAAGTTATTGTCGTTGTCAATCATGTACACAGAGAATGTCTAAGTTCTGAAGCATAGGCTCTATAACCTAAACAAATTGCTGTATGGATTTTTCTGAATAAGTGACGTTAAATTAGCATCAAAAGTGGATAAGTACTAAATATATTTTAAGTAAAGATCATCTATTAATGACTACTTTTTGTATTTCGCTTGTCCGTTTTCATGTCATTGTTTATATTATTCGAATATTAGAAAATGTTTGTAGTTTTTTATGATAACACATCGGGTTGTTTTTTTGCGAAAATGCTCACTGAGGACGACGATATCTTAGTCCACCGTTTTCATATTTGGTGCCTATTATTTTTTTTGCATGAAGTGTAATATATAAAAAAATAATTCTTGCTGCTTTTTTTTGTAATACTCAATAATGGTGACCAAACAAACAAATCAAGTCTTGATTGAATTAACATTGGCTTTAAATATGTTCTTTTTTCTCAGTTGACACATAAATACAGGACATAGTTTCCAGATATTTACTTTTCTGTAAATAATGCTTCAAATAATAGATTGATTATCATAGATTGTCAATATGTTTTTTTGCCTTAGCAGAGCAGTATTGATAATCTATACGATAAGTCACGTGACAATGTTCACTGAATGAGCTTCTCTTCTGGTAATAATCCATGGACGAATTACAATATTACAGTGACTAACACATGTGTGATTATTAACAGATTCTTTCATTTTCTTTTTCACCTTCTGTATGATCCGTATGAAGCCACAGTCGTAGAGTATGTTGTTCTTTTTTAAAGGTGAATATCTATATGATTTCACATTAAACTGATTTTAGCATGTTTAACATGCAGAATCAACTAGGATGTTTGAAAAGTGATAGATAAAGGTTGTGGAATGCCCATTGTGGAAAATCACTGCAAGTGAATAGGTGCGGGCTCTAATTGTATGTACAGTTTCATTCAGTGACAGTTTACCTTTCACCAACGAATAGTATGTTATCAAATTTCATTTTGTGTAAAGTTCCTTCCATGTTATGATTTTCACAATGCATGAAATGCTTAAGGTCACGAGGGCCACGTATCAAACCTTTCAATACGTACGGCGTACGTCATACAGTATCATCCTAGCTAAATACTATTGCACGTTAGTAGACTCTCTCCAATTGAAGTTGTGTGTGAAAACTAGTTGATTCTGCATGTGGTTATATCATGGAATAATGATGCTATACTCGTATACACACTTTTTTGGATGGGGAGCAAAATAACATGCAATGATATGCAGTGGGTTACAATAGCGGGTGTCAAGTTTTAGAGTGGACCACCACCAGATGAATTGTAGGCTTTCTTATTCTCGGCCTTATTTTTGCAACATTTTAAAACTTATGTTGTACTATATGCAACGTATATATAAAAGAAGCTTCACACAATGACATAGTTCACATCCCAGTCGGACTAACAAACAGCCCTATTCTTTTAAGGCTGTTGAAAGATAAACAATCTGTGACGTCTGTGACGGCCAGCACTATAAATGTGACTTCAGGGCCCAGTGTCACAAAAATACTAAAAATTGTAACTAAAGTATCAAAAGTCAACCAATCAGCGAGCTCAAGACTGACTTAGGTTTCGTCTTAAAGTTATTGAACCCGGGCCAGATGTGACTGGGAAGTGTGATGAAAAACAAGCCTTTATGGGTCTTGATCAGATCAACTTTCCATTTCACTTCGGTAAACAGTCACTGAAAGTTATATGAAACTATATGTGTCAGTAAATTACTGTATGATTGTATGGTTCCAGCATTGCTGGACGCAAAGCCAACTGAGTTGGTTCTCTGTTAGCTAAAACATTCTGAATAAAACTAATTTGAGAATCACTTTTGGGTTGAGCATATTTATTTGTACTTTTTAAGATTTGTTTGAAAGTTATCTCATCGGGTGTGTTACAATACAGAAATGTAATCCACGTATCTTTTTTACATATGATAACGAGCATGAAGAACCTTCTAAATATAGTAGTGATACACTCAAAGAGAAGCAGATTACCAGGCGAACACAAAATATTTGCATAAAATTTGTACAACGTACAAATTTACCATTTAATCCCCCTTATATGGGGCTCCCCAAAGACATGTCTAAAATTAGCAAGTATTGTTACGCAAACGTCTGTCGTTGATGTTATTGTTCACCAATCGACACATGCAATCTACCATGTCAAAGTTCATTAGATTTCCGTTGTAACAAACTAGTCAACGTGGTCAATGGGAACGACTTAATAAAACATAATTATTAGCCATATCTATATTTACCCTATGTTTTCTGAACCCAGATGTGTATATGCTTAAAATTAAGTGGTATTTAGATTTGTAGTGGCATGTATATATCTATAAAAGGAAGGATATTGCAGCCTTTTTTGAAAATGTGAGTATTTAGCATGGGCTGAAATACGCAGCATCGGGACATTGAAATATTGCTCGACATTTAAGTGAGGAGTTATTTTCTCTGATTGTTTTTACATAATTTAGGTGTGCTGAGTTCGCATCTCTCTGATAAAAATCTATATTTGGTGTCCTTTATCTTTAATAAAGCAAATACAAAAATCGCCACCGAAACCACATTTTTTCTATATTTTTGTTGCATATTAATGCACAATTTCTGGTTTCTGCACGATTTGGAATTGATAAATTTATTTGTCATGTATATCGATCAAAACAATTTATATTTGGTCGCCACCAGCACACAAATAAAATCGTTTCTATGCATCTATGAACTATAATATAAAAAAAAAACATTTATTTTATGGAATACAGCGTAATACGTAATACAGCGGATTAGGTTACAATGCATTCGAAACTCTGTTTAAGCACATTATTAACATTCTAACATGCTTTGATGTGCTTAGTATTTAGAATGACGTCATTATTTTAACTGTTTTGTCCCCCAAGTCATGCAAAAAACATAAATTGAGCAATCCCCAGCCACAAATCAAAACAGAGGTTCAATTTAGATTTTGATAGTCATTTTGTTTTTTGCTCATATGAAGGTGAACGTCACGGCCTTTTTGCATCTATTCTTATAAAATTATTTGTCAGTGGTGCTCGTTTCTGGTTCACTACAATAAGTCATATTACGTCAACATGTTTAGCGGTATATTCATAGTAACAGTGAAAATATTAAAAAAACGGCAGACGTCGTGGTATTAAAAGTCAAATAAAGTTAGTTTTGTCCAAAGACACTAGAAAAAACCGATCAAATAAAAATCTTGCAGAAACAAAACTTGTGTTTTCATGAAAGACGGGGTTTTCTTAACATTTTGGTGGTCATTTTGTGTTTTGCTAATTTGAAGGTGAATGTCACCAAATATAGAACGTTATCCGACAGATTCAAATGCAGCACACGCAAATTATATAAAAACAAGTGGATACAAAATTATACTCTAAAATGCCGAGCAAAGTTCCATGTTTGAGATTTCAGCCCAGGCTAAATTGATATATTTTCAGGTGAGTTTTCACTATTCTTTCATTAAAAAAATACATGACATTCATAAATATAGGTAACTCTCATGTTTTTAAGCATACACATGTCTGGGTTACAACAGCATAGGCCAGATATGTCCAATAATTACGTTTCATTATGTTCGTTTCCTTTGACCATGTTGACTAGTTTGTTTTGTTGTTCATTTTGATTATTATATAATAAAGAACATGCTTGAGCGTATGTGGATGGACGACTATTTACTACTGCAATGTCTGATATCTTATTAGAACGGAGGTTTAATTCTCCGTTACATAGTATATATGATGTGCAGATTGGTTAATCAGAACAACAACGACAGACGTTTACGTAACACTAACCCCTAATTCTGAACAGGTTTGGGGGTAAATTAAGCGGTCAAAATATGAAGCTCGTCCCTATTGTTTTGCTGTTAACATCTTTGGATAAGCTTTGTAATTATATTGTCCCATGCCAGTCCCATTGAAACAGATGTATAAGGTCAACATTCTAAAGGCCGATTTCACATTTTTTTTAAAACATATCCCCGAATGTGACACACCATAATAAGGCCTATAAGCTGTGCTTAAAAAAAACAGTTCCGAAAATGGTATGCTTATCAATGCCATTTTGATCCAGACCTCATTATGCGGAAAAGGTAAACATTGCCCCGATCTCCCTAAATATTCTTGCGCCCATTCCCAGAAAAGACACAAAAATTTCTCACCCCGTTTCTATAAAAAAATGTCATGTAAGAGTTATACCTCATATCACACATAAGGAAAACAGTGTGTGCTTGCAATTTATCCACATAATTACCACATTTCTCTATTTTTTTCTTTCACCAAGAGCGGAAGCAACCATTTAAAGTAGTAATTTGTGTACGGACTGTCCATCCACCCCCTTTGGATTGCGGCTCATTAAAGACGGTGAGACCTTAACGGAAGTACAACACTGGAAAATCTATCCATGCTGGAATTGGAAATGACATTGAACTTGGTATGACGTTGTTTTTAATTAAACTTCTCTCAAATTTGCTCAACAGCTCTTAAATACATTACAATTTATTAAAATTGCAAAAAAAATACATATTATCAGATCATGTATGGGCAATTAGTGCTGCTTACAGTGATAATGACAGTACAACCATCAGCGATTTATGCTAATTGTGCAAACTGCTCAAGGATACCAATCTGTCATGCGACGGAAATAACATCTCAGGATCCTGAGGAAATCAAAATATACCATAAAACCTTAGGGTTTTAAGCACTTCCGTGCTAGCTTGATCGGCTACTCAATTATAAAGAGACGTTGGTCGAATGTTGCTTTATGGTCTCACACAACTAAATATATTTAATCCCTCACATATATCATCGCTCACATACAAAACCTCACATACCATCACAGACTGTCGAAAATATATAAAAGCTAATCATTTCTTCAAACTTCTTATTTTTTTAATTGAAAAAATAACGGAAAAAATGGGAGTTCCCGTCTTCATTTTCTTATTAACAGGCAAAAGTCAAAAGGTTACTCTCCAATGGTGGAAGATTCAACAGTTTAGAGAGAGGCTGTAATGCGGTCCCTCATATTAATATCCCACTCAGTATTTCTGTTGTGTTTTCGGTGAATTCCAAACACAAAATCAACAATTGGCAGGGAAAAAATTACTTGATATATTGTCATGAATCATTTTTACCTCTCTAAGCGCAATAATTAGCGGGATCTGGCAAAATTCAACTGAAAATAGTGCAAAACCAAACTTTTACTTGATACTTTTACTTGTAATTAGTTGTGTGAGAACCTAAAAGCAATTTTTATTTTATATGAAATCTTTTTTTCAAACCATTTATGAAAAGGAGGACTTTTCTGTACAAATTGTATTTGTTTTGTACGTTTTTTAGTAAATGTGCCCACAATTGCCTATAAAATTAGACATGTGACAAACACACATTTTTCAAAACAATCGACGGGAGACACATCTATGAATTTAGACGGTAAAATATGTTGTTACTCTGGCCAAAGTGATTTCATTTTGGCCTTGAAGAACATTTATCTAAAAAGTGTGAAATATTTCGATTAGGAATATCCTTGGTTATCAGGCTGTTGCTATGGAAACAAACAAAAGTTGCATAAAACGCCATAATTCCGGCTTTCTCCCTACATTTTCAATATTTGCTGAATAATTTATTATATTTTCAATGGCAATGATTTGGTTTGGGTGGTTAAGAAAATAAATAGTAGATATTCTGAAATTTTTTTTTTTAGATCATTTGGCATTACAGATGTTGTTTAAAATGCATTATAGGTTGAACCTACCCATCATACGATGGTGTTATTTATCAGGTGTCAGTAGAGCAAAGTACATGTCTATGTAATTGAATGGCACGATGATGGTTTAGTCTTATGTCACTGACAATGATCGCAATGAGGCGATAATACGCGAAAATAGAGGGAGATGAGATAAACTCTGACAGAACAAACGGACAAAACTACACTAAATGACGTATTCATGCTTCATAGTAAACACAGTATTTAACACAAATACTATAATCATCAAAAATCACATCACAAATTCTTTAAAGTGCGTCATTTCAATAGAAAATATGATTAAATCCTTCTGTCAGACATAGCTATCCCCAGATAAGATACATACTGTAATGTCTCACACAACTAATTACACTCCAATTGGTTTACATGTATTACTGTCCACGCACTAGACCTCGGAGACCTATCAGGGACCGTCGAAAATCTATAAAACTATGTATTTCTTCAAACCTAATAAAAACTTAAACAAACAAATGAAAAAAATGGGGGTTTCCACCTTAATTTTTCTTATTAAGTCCTACAGGCAATGTCGAAAGGCTACTTTCCAATGGTGGACCATTTAATCTTCATTGATTCTCTTGGTATAATTACCATGTGACAACATTTCTTCACACATTTCTTATCTGTATCTAACATATATTGTATTCTGGGAGAGATCATCAGGTAAGACTAATTTTATTCGCTATCCCCCTTGGCATTGTGATATCTACAATCCGCTTGTAAGCAGATCCAGCTACCATCTTTTGTATTTGCTTTTCCGTGTACACTGTTTTTTTATGAATTGTGTTAAGCCCCTTGATCATGGTCATGTAAATGGTAGATATCGTTTTAGACTTATCCATAAATCTTTCCTGCCTTAGTGCATTATAAATTTCAGAGCCGATAGCCTTCACGCTCAAAATATCAACTCCTTACTCATAACTTATCGTCGGTTAGGAACGACATATGACATGTAAATATTGGAGCATTTATGGATAAGTTGTATTTGTATATGTTATGGATGCTGGAGGCCATAGAATAAGATTTTTAAGCTCGGTGATGCCAAGAATGACATTATGGAAACAGATTCTGTGCCATACAGTCAGCCAAAAGGGACTTATCACATGTAACTACTGGACCATTAGTAATGTTTTTTTCATTAGATAACTATTATATACTAGCCATGTTTTGACCTTCATGCGATGCTTGAAGGTCACATAAGCTTATAATTATAATTTGAGGTCCAGAAGTGGGTTCGACGCCCCCAAACTAGTCAGAAATGACATATCACAGTTGATTATGAGATCATCAGTTAAAAATCTATCTTCTTCAAAAGGCCACTGGCGGCCGTCTTGGATTTTTGCTGTTATCGGCCAAACGCAACATGCATATTTTAAAATATAAACTAGTTGACCTCCATAAATCTATTTTCTACCTAAATACATTAAAAAATAAAGTCCACCATTGGGTGAAATACGTGAATACTTGTTTTTTTCACCGTGATCAATGGCGGCCATTTTGTATTTTAGGCTCTACAAAATCACGCGCATTGTTATAGAGAGGCGTAGGAGCGTATTTTTTGCCAATTCCCTAAACTACCTAAAACAATCGTCAAAACCTTACTTGCCCAAGGTTGGTCACGGGATCATGGTTTTCGACCCGACTATATGACACTTCGACGTTGGTATAACTTAGTTTTTAATAGAATACATTAATTCCTTGGCCCCAAGACATAGAAAGGCATGTGTAGCATCATTTTAGGCTAATTATAGCCGGATACACATGGAAAAATTATTGTTCGTCAAACCCAAATGAGCTGAAAAATTCAAACAAGCAATTTTCAAACAGCTATTACAAAAAAATGCCCACCTCCCCAGATGTCTACCTAAGTTTAAGCCAATACCTTATATTTATCAAATCTGAGGAGAAACCCTCTACCTCTCTCATGCACGCAGACACCCCTCCAGCCCCTGGACTACTAGTGGTGTACAATCAATTTGTGTCGCCGAAAAAGTTTTTGAGGTCACGTTAGGAAAATATAAACAATTGCAATTTCGAATCGAGCTGGTATGAACAGTATAAACGGAGGCCATTTTGTTTGAATTTCTAGAGTCTATAAACAACATCCAGCTCCCCGTCTGGAAACAAAGTGTCAGACAGGTGCCCCGTCTATAAATGTTCAACCTCTTGGTCCTCTGCATCACTGACTGTACGTGTTATAGAAAGCTATACTCTTCAGTTAAAGTCTCACTGTTGCCATCTGGTGAACGAACTGACGAATAGGGATGTTTGCTGCATCACATTGGTTCCTCTCTACACACTATGCGATGCTACAAGTCTTAGTTCATCTCGCTCATTGATAGATAGATGGTTATTTTATTTGACGACGGCAAATCTGGGCAGACGTATGTGTCATTACAAATGAACAGTATAAAATATATATGTACATGCCTATATAAAGCAGGGTTGGTTCAGTAAAATCTCATGAAAACCAACTTACGACATTATATGCAAGAACAAGCACAGGGTAATTACAATATACATCATAAATAATATTATTAAATTACAATTAAACAGCATTCTCATGATATGAAACTTATGTTTCCCGCATTGCCCTTCCCTTTTCCTATTGTTTCCAGACAGGATTATCTTGCCGAAAAACGAGTGAACAAGATTTCACCCTGCATTGTTAAACGTCTACCAGTGATTATGTATCAATTATATAGAATGCACCTCGGGTCAACTCAGAAACACTGGCAGATATTCTTGTCGCTGTCTAATAGGTAATGCTCATTTGGTGGATAAGCAAATTAAAGGGTTTAAAAATTATTTTTAAAGTCCAATCATGTTACAAAGATTCTGCTAATTATAATGTAATTTTTAAACTGAAAGTAATACCACTCTCAGAGCACACACATCATATTTTGGCGTATTTTGTTAATTAGAGATCATAGTACATCAACAGACGCCAAAAAAGAGCCATATTTAAAGAGTTGCCTAAACCAGCGGTATACCATTTATCCACAGGTCTATAATTGTTGTACATGGTTTTCTTAAATTTCGTATGCTAAACACGGTTTGGGTTTCTAATCTTACACTTTACTGTTTGTTCAAGTATTAACAAAGGCTGGAATGTGATATTTACAACTGAATCCAAGATGGCTGCCAGAAAATGACGAAGAAATGTTTACAATTTCACATATTTTGCAAATATTTTAGAGCACATGTTTTTTTCTGTAACAAGACCCTCACGATTGGTGTAACTTGGTTCAGAGAGTCAACATCATATGATTAGTGCTTCATTTGTGTAGTAATTAATCAATATGGCCACCGTAAAATCAATACTTCATCTTTAAATGCATTATTTCACATTGTGTTCATATTTCTTTCAGAAACATTTTTTTTGTGTCTATTCTTACATTCTAATGCTAAATTAATCCGTTAAATATATCCATGTATTTTAGGTGCTAGGATATGTCATTTAAGAATGAATCCAAGATGGACGCCGTAAAAACTGGCGATTAATATCAATGACAATGTACAATAAGATAGTCGACTTGCGGATTTCACCATACAAATGCGTGTAATACATTATGCAGTGGTGTCACTTTTTAACTGGAGATGGAACTACGCTTTTTCAAGTGTATCATCATATAAAACAAGTGATAATTTCACATTTCAGCCTCTGAATAAAAAATAATGTTTTTCTAGGTTTGACAGTTATGACAATATCTGCAATATTTATTTTTGGAACGAAAATAACTGCTAATACATCAGAAAGTCATATTATAATAAGATAAAATTTAAAATACAGAAGAGCTGTGTACAGAACGAGCACAAATATATGGGTACAGAACGGGAGGGGAGTGACGGTATGTCGCCAAGCATAGCGACGATAAAGGAGATCGGGGCCAACATAGGTAACAAACATAACTTGACAGACGTGTCTTTTGATGCATACTTTAAAAAAAATCTACTTTGAACACATCAGCAATATTTGAAAATTATAATATGTAAGTCTTCTCTCTCGGACCAGTGCCACCAATGTCACTGATAGTAGGGCTGTTAAGTCCATAATATCAGATTAATTGTGCATTTTGTGAATAAAGCATGAAATCTGGTATGATATATATTTGAACCCAGGGGGTCACAATCAGGTACGGAACCCCCTTGGCAGTGACCTCTGGTGACCTTGAGGGACCTTCAAAGTGAAGGTCATTGTATTTATGTCCGAAAATATGATTTGTCGAAAAATAAAGGAAGGAACAAATGTGATACCTCTTTTCAATGTGATTTTGATTCAAGAATCCATTCCTGACTATTTTTCTTGGTTATTTTTAATGTTTCAAGGTCATCTGCAAGGGCAAAAGGTCAATTTTCCATGGACTTTCCATGGAAACAATTATAGCTACAAGCGTAGTACCTCATTTTGATGTGTTTGTTATTGGAAAAAACATTTGTTATTTTTTTGATAATCCAAGGTCATCGTCAAAATCAAGGTCAAGGTCAAAAGGTCAATTTCAAGGTCAAAAGTGCCAAAAATTTGATTGTCCACTAATACAATTCTAGGTACAAGTGTAATACCTCCTTTTGATGTGTTTTGACTGGAGAAACTATTCATGTTATTGTTTTGATAATCCAAGGTCATTGTCAAGGTCAAAAGGTCAACTTCAAGGTCAAAGGTAAAAAAAAAAAAATCAAAAAAAAATACAATCAGATATATTTAAAAAAATCGCTCTAAAATGCAGAAATATCTGCATCTAAATTCATCCTTTTTGGCGGTAGGACAATCAAATTCCAATAGGGTACTCCCTTTTTGATATATACGGAAGCGCGAATCTTAGCACGATAATTCATAGCACGATTTCGCAGCTTGTGGGAGTGTCGTCCACAACGGCGTTCAACCATGAATGTCTTTGGTCCATCTGTAGTCACTACGATTGGGAAGTTTTTTATCAAGATGTTTTGCTTTGATCCAACCTTGACTTTGAAGACTACCTCTTTTTACATGTTGCTCCAGTGCCGCTTTTGTCGGAGGTTTGTCCAATTTCTCTGAAAGCATCAGTAACCTCATGAAAACCCTCCCAAACCCTACCACGCAGTTTTCTCTCCCCGACAATTAAATGAACTGACAGTGTCACATCCTGTGATCGTGTGAAATACATACAGCACAGCTGATTTCTGGGGTCTTAACCTTTGTGCAATTTCATGTACGGTAATGTACCTGAATTTGTGCGCAGTACCGAATGCGATCCTTAATTCATCGGCAGATATTTCAGAGACAGCAGCTACAGCAATAGCAACAACGCCTGTGTCCTTGTTTTCATCAACGCTTAAGAATTCCTTCCAGTTTTTGGGGAGTTTTGCTAGAGAACCCACCCGCCTTCGGCCACGATAGATTGAGTTAACATCTCGATATATTGAGTTCAAAACTGGATAATTGAGTTTTAAACTTGATATAATGAGTTTAAAATTCGATATATTTAGCTTAAAATTCGATATTGATTTTAAAAAGTCGATAGATTGAGTTCTCGACTCGATATATTGAGTTTACAACTCGGCATATTGAGTTCAAAACTTAATATATTGAGTTCTCAGCTCAATATATTGAGTTAAGAACTCGATATATTGACTTCACAACTCACTATATTGAGTTCAAAACTCGATATATTGAGTTCAGAACGCAATATATTGAGTTCATATCTCGATATATCGACTTCCGAACTCGATATATTGAGTTTACAACTAGATATATTGAGTTTACAATTTGACATATTGACTTAAAAAGTCTATATATTGAGTTCACATCTCAATATATTGAGTTCAAAACTCGATATATTGAGTTCAGTACTCGATATATTGAGATCATATCACGAGTTATTGAGATAAGAATTCGATATATTGAGCTAAGTAGTCGATATATTAAGTTTACAACTCGATATATTGTTTTAAAAGACCATATATTTAGTTAACATCACTATATATTGAGTTCACAAATCAATACATTGATATTGAGTTCAAATTTCTATTTATTGAGTTTAGCACTCGATATATTGAGTTTATGACTCGATATATTTAGTTTACAACTCAACATATTGAGTTCAAAACTTAATATATTGAGTTCTTAACTCAATATAGGCCTATTGAGTTTAGAACTCAATATATTGAATTAAGAACTCGATATATTGACATCACAACTTAATATGTTGAGTTTAAAACTCGATATATTGAGTTCAGAACTCAATATATATATATATTGTGTTCATATCTCGATATGTCGACTTCAGAGCTTGATATATTGAGTTTACGACTCGATATATTGAGTTTACAACTTGACATATTGACTTAAAAAGTCGATATATTGAGTTCACAACTCAATGTATTGAGCTCAAAACTCGATATATTGAGTTTAGAACTCGATATATTCAGATCATATCACGAGTTATTGAGTTATATAAGATAAATTGAGTTAAGAAGTCGATATATTGAGTTTACAACTCGATATATTGTTTTAAAAGTTAAGATCTTAATATAATGAGTTTACAACTCGATATATTTAGCTCATAACTCAATATATTGAGTTCGTAACTCGATATATTGAGTTAAAAATATATATATTGAATATATATTGAATTAAGAGCTCGATATATTCAGTTGAGAACTCGATATATTCAGTTCATATCTCTATATATCGAGCTGATATCTCGATATATTGAGTTTACAACGCAATATATTCAGTTGACAACTCGATATATTGAGTTTACAAATCGATATATTGACTAGCGGCTCGATATATTGAGTTCAAAACGAGTTTACGACGACTCAATATATTTAGATTACAACTCAACATATTGAGTTCAAAACTTAATATATTGAGTTCTTAACTCAATATATTGAGCTTAGAGCTCAATATATTGAGCTAAAACCTGAATATATTGACTTCTCAAGTTCAAAACTCGATATATTGAGTTCAGAACTCAATATATTAAGTTTATATTTCGATATATCGACTTCAGAACTCGATATATTGGGTTTACAACTCGATATATTGATTTTACAACTATACATATTTATTTCACAACTTAATATATTGAGTTCATAACTCAATATATTGAGTTAAAAACTCAAACTATATTGAGTTAAGAATTCGATATATTGAGTTAAGAAGTCGATATATTGAGATTACAACGAAATATATTAAATTTAAAAGTCGATATATTGAGTTAATAACTCGACATATTGAGCTCAGAACTCGATATATTGATATTACGACTCGATATATTGAGTTTAGAACTCGATATATTGAGTTCACAACTCAATATATTAAGTTCATAACTCAATATATAAAGTTCGTATCTCGATGTATTGAGTTGAGAACTCAATATACTGAGCTAAGAGCTCGATATATTCAGTTGAGAACTCGATCTAATGAGTTTACAATTGAGTTGACAACTCAATATATTGAGTTTATAAATCTATATATTGAGTTGGCATCTAAATATTTAAAGTTGTCAACTCGAGTTTTGAACTTAATAAATCGAGTTCTTATCTCAATATATTGAGTTATAAACTCGATATTTTGAGTTGACAACCCGATATTTTGAGTTTGTGTTATCGATATATTGCGTTGACAAACCAATATATTGAGTTCACAACTCAATATATCGAGTTGTTAGCTCAATATATCGAGTTGTATATTATATATTAGCGCATCAAATGGTCTTAGACCAGATTTCGCGCTTTATAAGCTTTTATCATTATTATTATTTTCAACTCAATATATATCGAGTTATTAACCTAATATATCGAGTTGTAAACTGAATATATCGAGTTGTAATCTCAATATATTGAGTTAAAAAAAATAAAAAAAAGAATGCAAATATCGTTGCTATTAATTGATCGACATTGACATACTACATGTAACTATATTAATTAAGTTGTAATTTCATGTTTACTGGCGCTTGTGATCATTTTTCACCTAATGGATTGTTTTAAGGTCCTACAAAAAGGTTTTCAAGGTCACTGGTGGCTATAATGAAATTAATAATACCATGAATGGATTTTCAGCCATTAAGTTAGCCATAAATAACATATCACGTACTGTAGCTATTACGCCATTTGTAAACAAGAGGCCTAAAGTCCTATATCATCCCCCGCCAGTAATTAGGTATTTATTTAAAAATTCGACTTGTGGTGGCCATTTTAAATTTCAGTAAAATCACCTGCACATTATTTCTGACTTCAATTTTTTGCGCCGACAAAATATTATGAAATTCATGCATAGCAGCCATTTTGAATTTCCGTAAAACCTTGAAAAAATCAGATGCAAATCTCCATATCATGTGATTGTAAAATTTACAATAATTTACGACTTAAATTTTTCGAGTTTTTTCTTCCCCAAAAAAATTTAATTAATCCGTGGCGGCCATTTTAAATTTCAGCAAAACCTTAAAAAAATCACCTGCACATCTCCATTTTGTAGGGAATGTGATTTTAGAGTTTTTGTGCCAACAAATTTTTTTGGAGTTGACCTCTGGCGGTCATTTTGAATTTTGGTAGCATCTTGAAAAAATCAATTTCACATCTCCATGTTGCTAGGAATGTCATGTTCAAATTTCAAAAAAATTGACCAGTAGTTTTTGAGCCCACAGGAAAACGTGACGCTGGACGCCAACCGCCAGACAGAATCCTGGCGCGACTAAAACCCCCCCTTCCCCTACGGGCGGGGGATAAAAGCTGGTCTAATAGCTTATATTTTATGTCTCTGTGTGATTAGTGTATATATGTATACTTGCAAAGGTTTACCTATATACGCAATAGTTGTGTGTTCAGTGTCTTTCTATGTTATGGTCGTTGTGCGTTTAGTGTCTGTGTACAGATACACACAACTATACCTGTGTTTCTAATAGCTTGATAACTTGTGTGTTCAGTATCTTTCTATATCATGGTCGCTGTGTGTTTAGAGTGTGTGTATATACACACACAACTATACCTGTGTGTCTAATAGCTTGTGTGTTCAGTGTATTTATATTGTGTGTCATTGTGTGATTAGTGTATGTGTATATAAATACACAACTATACCTGTGTGCCTAATAGCTTGTGTGTTCAGTGTCTTTCTTTTTCATGGTCGTTGTGTGTTTAATAGCTGTGTATATACACACACAACTATACCTGTGTGCCTATTACCTTGTGTGTTTAGTGTCTTTCTTTTTCATGGTCGTTGTATGTTTAGTGTCTGTGTATATACATACACAACTATACCTGTGTGCCTAATAGCTTGTGTGTCCAGTGTCTTTCTTTTTCATGGTCGTTGTGTGTTTAGTGTATGCATATATACACACACAACTATACCTGTGTGCTTATTACGTTGTGTGTTCAGTGTTTTTCATTTCCATGGTCGCTGTGTGTTTAGTGTCTGTGTAGGCCCTATATACATACACAACTATACCTGTGTGCCTAATAGCTTGTGTGTTCAGTGTCTTTCTTTCCCATGGTCGTTGTGTGTTTAGTGTCTGTGTATATATACATACACAACTATACCTGTGTGTCTAATAGCTTGTGTGTTCAGTGTCTTCCAATATCATGGTCGTTGTGTGCTTAGTTTATTTGTATATACATACACAACTATACCTGTGTGCCTAATAGCTTGTGTGTCCAGTGTATTTCTTTTTCATAGTCGTTGTGTGTTTAGTGTCTGTGTATATACATACACAACTATACCTGTGTGTCTAATAGCTTGTGTGTTCAGTGTCTTTCAATATCATGTTCGTTGTGTGTTTAGTGTCTGTGTATATACATACACAACTATACCTGTGTGCCTAATAGCTTGTGTGTTCAGTGTCTTTCAATATCATGGTCGTTGTATGTTTAGTGTCTGTGTATACACATACACAACTATACCTGTGTGCCTAATAGCTTGTGTGTTCTGTGGTTTTCAATATGATGGTCGTTGTGTGTTTAGTGTCCGTGTATATATACACACAACTATACCTGTATGCCTATTAGCTTGTGTGTTCAGTGTCTTTCTATATCATCGTCGTTGTGTGTTTAGTGTATGTGTATATACATACACAACTACACATGAATGCCTATTAGCTTGTGTGTTCAGCTTCTTTCAATATCATGGTCGTTGTGTGTTTAGTGTCTGTGTATATACATACACAACTAAACCTGTGTGCCTAAAAGCTTGTGTGTTCAGTGTCCTCCTTTTTCATGGTCGTTGTGTGTATACACACACAACTATACCTGTGTGCCTAATAGCTTATATTTTATGTCTCTGTGTGATTAGTGTATATATGTATACTTGCAAAGGTTTACCTATATACCCAATAGTTGTCTGTCAGTGTCTTTCTATGTTTTGGTCGTTGTGCGTTTAGTGTCTGTGTACAGATACACACAACTATACCTGTGTTTCTAATAGCTTGATAACTTGTGTGTTCAGTATCTTTCTATATTATGGTCGCTGTGTGTTTAGAGTGTGTGTATATACACACACAACTATACCTGTGTGTCTAATAGCTTGTGTGTTCAATGTATTTATATTGTGTGTCATTGTGTGATTAGTGTATGCGTATATAAATACACAACTATACCTGTGTGCCTGATAGCTTGTGTGTTCAGTGTCTTTCTTTTTCATGGTCGTTGTGTGTTTGATAGCTGTGTATATACACACACAACTATACCTGTGTGCCTATTACCTTGTGTGTTTAGTGTCTTTCTTTTTCATGGTCGTTGTATGTTTAGTGTCTGTGTATATACATACACAACTATACCTGTGTGCCTAATAGCTTGTGTGTCCAGTGTCTTTCTTTTTCATGGTCGTTGTGTGTATACACACACAACTATACCTGTGTGCCTAATAGCTTATATTTTATGTCTCTGTGTGATTAGTGTATATATGTATACTTGCAAAGGTTTACCTATATACCCAATAGTTGTGTGTTCAGTGTCTTTCTATGTTTTGGTCGTTGTGCGTTTAGTGTCTGTGTACAGATACACACAACTATACCTGTGTTTCTAATAGCTTGATAACTTGTGTGTTCAGTATCTTTCTATATCATGGTCGCTGTGTGTTTAGAGTGTGTGTATATACACACACAACTATACCTGTGTGTCTAATAGCTTGTGTGTTCAATGTATTTATATTGTGTGTCATTGTGTGATTAGTGTATGCGTATATAAATACACAACTATACCTGTGTGCCTGATAGCTTGTGTGTTCAGTGTCTTTCTTTTTCATGGTCGTTGTGTGTTTAATAGCTGTGTATATACACACACAACTATACCTGTGTGCCTATTACCTTGTGTGTTTAGTGTCTTTCTTTTTCATGGTCGTTGTATGTTTAGTGTCTGTGTATATACATACACAACTATACCTGTGTGCCTAATAGCTTGTGTGTCCAGTGTCTTTCTTTTTCATGGTCGTTGTGTGTTTAGTGTATGCATATATACACACACAACTATACCTGTGTGCTTATTACGTTGTGTGTTCAGTGTTTTTCATTTCCATGGTCGCTGTGTGTTTAGTGTCTGTGTAGGCCCTATATACATACACAACTATACCTGTGTGCCTAATAGCTTGTGTGTTCAGTGTCTTTCTTTCCCATGGTCGTTGTGTGTTTAGTGTCTGTGTATATATACATACACAACTATACCTGTGTGTCTAATAGCTTGTGTGTTCAGTGTCTTCCAATATCATGGTCGTTGTGTGCTTAGTTTAATTGTATATACATACACAATTATACCTGTGTGCCTAATAGCTTGTGTGTCCAGTGTATTTCTTTTTCATAGTCGTTGTGTGTTTAGTGTCTGTGTATATACATACACAACTATACCTGTGTGTCTAATAGCTTGTGTGTTCAGTGTCTTTCAATATCATGGTCGTTGTGTGTTTAGTGTCTGTGTATATACATACACAACTATACCTGTATGCCTAATAGCTTGTGTGTTCAGTGTCTTTCAATATCATGGTCGTTGTATGTTTAGTGTCTGTGTATACACATACACAACTATACCTGTGTGCCTAATAGCTTGTGTGTTCAGTGGTTTTCAATATGATGGTCGTTGTGTGTTTAGTGTCCGTGTATATACACACACAACTATACCTGTATGCCTATTAGCTTGTGTGTCCAGTGTCTTTCTATATCATGGTCGTTGTGTGTTTAGTGTATGTGTATATACATACACAACTACACATGAATGCCTATTAGCTTGTGTGTTCAGTGTCTTTCTATATCATGGTCGTTGTGTGTTTAGGGGTCTTGTCAAGTTAAAACAAATCCAAAAATCCGAGAAAAATTCAGATTAATCAGACCCCACCCACCCACCCCCTATCCAATTTTTTTTTTTTTTCAAACACTTGGAAACATGAAAACAACACAAAAATCACAAAAAAAACACAACATTTCCAAAAAAAAAAATCCGAGTTAAGGCTTGACCCACCCATCCACTTCCGAGTTTTTCTCGGATTTTTGGATTTTTTTTAACTTGACAAAACCCCTTAGTGTCTGTGTATATACACATAAAACACACAACCAAACACATAGCCCCCAGGGAGTATTCATGCCAATTTTGTAGCTTGTATCCGGATTTCAAAGATTACCCAAAAAACCACTTATAGCTGCCCAACTATGAACTGTAGGTCTCCGCGTATATATCTACCATGTTCAGGATACTTTGCAAGTATGACTTTGAAAGTATGCTTTTTAACTTTATCAGACCCATAAAATGACCTTGACCTTTGACATTGACTCCAAATAATTTTAAAACGTAATAAGTTTACTTATGTCCTTTGGTTTGATAGAAATCGACCGCAAGATCATCACAGTTGAACAAGTAGTCCCAGATATATGTCAATTTATAGATTTGAGCGTAGCGATTGGCGGTCATCTTGAAAATATGCAAATAAAAAAATTGCCACTGGGTAAAATTTAGTACTCCAGGTGAAAATGATGACTCTACCCTCTACTGAACACAAATCGATCAAAATATAAACTTCTATATACATTTCCAGGTTATATCAGCATTCTGCCTGACTAACAATATTTTTTTTAATTGGCATTGAAAGACCTTACTCTAAAAACACGATATTTAAAAAAAAACATTCTTTCAAGCAAAAAAACAACAACTGCTTTGTTGAAACGTGTGTGATTCAAAAGCGCCATAATCACTGTCTGACTTCCCCAGTTGGAAATACATAATATTATTTGACAAACTAGACATTTTGTTTAATGATCTATGTGAAGTTAATTATAGCATGCCCAGAAAACCACCAACTCCATGGATGACTCCGGAAATAATGAAGGCTAACACCCTTACCCACAATCACGAACGAACATGGCGCAGATCTTGCACACATCTCGATCGTTCTCGTTACAAACATCAATGCCACATGTGTAATACAATGATAACAAAAGCTAAATTGAAATATTTAGCTGATGTTATTTCAGAAAATTCGGACAATCCCCGTCGCCTATGAAATTCAATAAATAGCATTCTGCATATAATTTCACCTCCTGCTCTGCCAGAATTAACATCAGTAAAATCACTTTGTGATAATTCCTCTGGGTATTTTGTGGATAAAATTAAAACCATCCGTTCCAAATTTCCAGATAAAGTACAGAATATTCGACAAGTGCAAAAAAACAGAATTAGATTCAAAATGAAAGTTTTTGAACGTGCGTCAGAAGATGAAATTAAAAAGCTTATTTTGAGCTCATCGTCAAAATCATGTGATCTGGATCCCATTCCTACAAGCGTGTTGAAAAATTGTCTTGACATATTAATAACTCCCATCACTGACATAATTAACATTTCAATGGAAACTAGTACATTTCCTCAAAATTTCAAAGAAGCTCATGTAAGACCACTACTGAAAAACACGTCTCTTCTTAAAAACGAGCTGAAAAATTACAGGCCTTTATTTAACTGAAGTTTCATTTCCAAAATCTTAGAAAAGATAGTAGCCAATAGGATGCAAGCTCATATAAAAATAACCATCTATCTAATCCATTGCAATCGGCCTACAAGAAACATTATTCTACAGAATCGGCTCTACTGAAAGTGAATAACGATATTATTATTAGTATGGACAAGGGTGAAGTTACGGCTCTGACCTTGCTTGACTTGTCGGCCGCTTTCGACACCATTGATCATTCTACAATAACAGATAGACTTTCTGATTGGTATGGAATATCTGGCCAGGCGCAAATTTGATTTTCTTCTTATTTGCAAAATAGGCACCAGTCCGTAAAAAATAAAGACACTCAGATAAAGTCACACTCTCATATGGAGTTCCACAGGGCTCTATGCTAGGACCAGTGCCTTTTACACTACACCACTCAGCGCTATCATCTCTAGTTTTGACATAAACCACCACCTGTATGCCGATGATACTCAAATTTACATGTCTCTATCAGTTTCAAACGCTACGGAATCTATTGAGAAGTCGCGATATTGTTTATTGGGTGTGCCGGCCTGAATGACAGGGTTTAAGCTGAAGCCTAATCCTAGCAAGACATAATTTCTTCTTATTGGGACCAAACTTCAACGAGAGAAATTCTTGAATAATTTCCCATGTTTAATTCTAGGTCAAGACACAAATTCATTTACATCAGCTAAAAATCTTGGTGTAGTATTCGACAGTAGCCTGAATTTCCGAAAACACATATCCCAAACATGTAGAGCATGCTTCTATCATATCCGTGACCTGCGTCAAATTCGAAAAAGTCTGTCCTTAGATCTTGCCAAGCAAATTGAAGTGGCACTCGTCAGTAGTAAGTTAGATTATTGTAATTCACTTTGTCAAAATATGCCAGAAAAGGATATCGTTAGATCACAACACGTTCAAAACTGCCTTGCAAGACTGCTAACCAAGGCCCCATGACTTTGGCGTTCCGTTCCAATTCTAAAGCGATTACATTGGCTTCCTGTCAAGTTTCGCATTCATTTTAAAATATGCGAAATAACTTTGCTAACCCTAAAAGACAACCAACGTGCATATCTGGCTGACTTATTTGTTTTTAAATTTTAGGCTCCACAAATTCAAATATATTTTTGTTGGTCGTATAAAGACTAAGACTGGGTCAAGAGCTTTCTCTATATCTGGTCCAGCCTTATGAAACGCCTTGCCTGTGCCAATACGTAATGCCAAAACAATCTTAACATTTCGGAAATTACTTAAATCTCACCTATTTGACCTGGCTTTTCCACCCTACGCCCTCAGTAGCCCGGCTCCCTGTTGACTAACCTGTTTTGGCCTCGATTATGACACATGATCACGCTAAGGATTTGTCCGCCTCTGAGCTCGGTCCGCTGATGATACAGGCGCTATAGAAGTTTTATTGATTGATTGATTGATTGATTGATTGAAATGTATTGGATATTGAGCAGTATCATACAGGAAAGCACACACGTGTTTATATAACATAATGAGCCGTCAATATTAGGCCACCTTGATAGAGTAATCCTACAAATGACAGCGTAACCCTACGACCAAAGTTGTTATAGGCATCTTGAATCAACGTAGAGCAGCCAGTTTTACTCATTTCTGTTCATTGTAGCTCTATCTGTCAGATAGAATGAATAATACGTATATATTTATGTATATTTTTTTAGGTCGACTACTATTTTAGTGAAAAACAATAAATAGATTATTATGGTGATCCTCATGCACCTTGTTGCTAAAAACACTTTATTTCACCCCTCTTTAATTGTTTATTAATTTGGCTGTCAAAGTAATAATAGTGATCGATACAAATCGTTCATAGCACAACAATTTGTTATGTTTTTCAATAAAAATAAATGTTTAACCCTACAAATACATTTTTAAAACCTATGAGAAAAACATTAGGTGAACAAATGATATGAAATCATGATTTTAAACAAAATATTCCTTTTACATTTAACATGTCTTTTCTGTATAATTTCTGAAAAATGATTAATTGAAGTTGGCTACAAATCATTATGTGCAGTATCAAATTTTTGCAGCTGTGATTAAACTGTCCTAAAAATTACCACCTAATTGTTACCACTTGAACTGCTGTACTCTTTGCGACCAGAGTTTTAATTACATTATGACATTTACATATTACAAATATGCATTCGTAAGGCTACTCTGGTGTTCAATAATGAACTGCATTCATATTGCGAGTATCATATATTCGCATATATTTGTTTGTGAAAGTTCCATTTGTCTGCGATATAAACTGAGGAATTCACGACTATGCAACAAGGTCGTTTTGGCTGATATGCATCACTTTCGTGGGAATCAACCATTTACTCACACAACTACACCTGTGTGTCTAATAGCTTGTGTGTTCAATGTCTTCATATTTTATGTCATTGTGTGATTAGTGTAGACCTATATGTGTATACATACAAAACTTTACCTATATACCTGATAGCTTGTGTACTCTGAGCAATTTATCATTAACATTGTAGGAAGGTGAATGGTTTACCTAATGAATGTTCTTATTCTTAAAATATCCTTTAACCATTTTTAAATTTATTTATGATAGCATAGTTAGGTGCCATCTAGTGTTGTAATTAAACCAACACTGAGGTTGTGTTCACTAGATAGCCTGTTGCTTACAATATATTCGCTCTTGTGAAGGCATGCTGCCCAGGTGGCCGTCGTGTTTACTGGATGTTGAGTTTTGACGCTAGACCAGCATTAAACCAATATTGGTACAGCGTTTTGTGTTTACCGGAAGCGTTTCCAGTAGGTTAGTGCAAATGTAAATGCTCATTGGCGATCCTCATTGGCAATGCCATTGCTTGTGCAGAAGACATAAGAAATGTAGGCCCTATCAATATGAACAAGGAAGGCATGTAGTGCAAAATAGTTGATCTATCAATGACAAGGCGGTAACAAAGGCATATTTTATCAGCGATATTCAACTATGCATCTAATAAATGGTCCCCAAAGGCAATGGATGCATAAGCATATGTGAATTTCGTATAATTGCGAAATTGGCAAAGAAAAATAATTTTCGCATAAAAGCAAAATTGACAAAGGAAGGGTTAACCCAATATTGTGTCACCATAATCCTGTTTGTTGGGATCTGCAACTTCAGCAAGTACCAGATATGACATTTCGTTTTTATCAGGATGATAACACATAGGCTATAGGCCTGTAGCAACTGCTACACACAGTATTGATCGGTTGATTGATTAGCTTTGGTTAGAAATGTGTTTTGTAAATTAGGATTACGCAACTCTGACGCTACACAAACACTATAAAGAAGCTGGACATTCGTTTGTAATATAACACGTTATAACACGCTACTACACGCTATAACACGACAAGAACATGTTTAAGAACGCTACGTACCCATAGGCAATGTTCAGGCATACGTTACCTAAACGCTAACAGTCTCTTCAAAAAGTCATTTTTTAACGTATCGGGTATGCCGACATGTTAGCCAAAATTTTGTCTCTAGTGTGAGAGCCCCCTTAAACATTGTTTTTTAATGCTCGTCATTCACTGTACGTTGAAATAAACAATTACCTTGGAGTATCACTTGATGAATATAGATTTATTTTTAATGTTACTTAGCAGGCAATAAGCTACAAGTTAGGCCAAAGTTACTGAGGGTTTTAACTTTTTAGAACCAGCCGTTTGACTAACTTTTAACCTAACTGGGATTCGAAACCAGTACCACTGTGTTTCAGCCCTTTGTCGGTCTTTCGAGTTGAAGAGCTGGTTGTGCTGACCAAAGTTCACCCAAGGACCAATGAACTGTAGGACCAATGGCCGTTACCGTAGGATTAATGAACCAATGGCCGATAAGACCAATGGCCCATCAATGGCCCGTAAGACCAATGGCTCGTAGGACCAGCGTCTGTGATGAAGGCCAAGTTAAGCGTCTGGCACTCAGTTTAAATCAGTGGCGTTAGATTTTTTTGAAAGTGTGGGGGGTGGGGCAAAAGTACATTTGCGTGACTTCCGTGCGAGCGCAGCGAGTGCACTAAATGTCAGGCCCGTAGCCAGGATTTTTGTCGGTAAAGGGGGGGTGCGGGGCAGGCTCACGCGACTTTGTTTTAAACCCTTGTGCTGCTAAGTCAGAATATATACGTTTCAAGCAAATTTCAGACTAAATAAAATAACATTTGGAAGATGTCTATTTTTTAGAAATAATATTATTTTCATTTGAAGCAGGAAATTGCGTTAGCAATTTGCGTTAGCAATTGAGCTTCAAATGAATGAAAAATACTCACAAACAATTAAGCAGCACAGGGATTAATATAAAAACCCATATTGCGCATTTCCTGCCTAAACATAAATTGTGTTTTTAATTTCTGCTGAGTTTTTACTCTTTAAAGTGCTAAATCAATCCATATTATTACGATCACGTGCCATTTTGTATTTATGTGTCTACCACTGAATAGATGTCATGATGTTGAGCAATTTAATACATGCTTTTTCAATGAAAAAGAACGTATATTTCAACATAAATAGTTATAGGGGAGACCGGGGCTAACTGGCACATATTATTACGATCACGTACCATTTTGTATTTATGTGTCTACCACTGAATAGATGTCATGATGTTGAGCAATTTAATACATGCTTTTTGAATGAAAAAGTGCGTATATTTCAACATGAATAGTTATAGGGGATACCGGGGCTAACTGGGACACTTTTATCATTTATCGCCCTGGGGCAGACAATAATAGAGTTAGAGATTCAAAACAATCATTCAACCTAGGTGTGATATTTGTTATTGTCACAAGGGCCTTTAATAAATGACAACTAAAACCTATACAGATTTGGTGAATTTAAAAAAAAAAATTATGTCCCAGTTTGCCCCGTATTCGGGGCTAAGTAGGACAAGGCCAGGGGCTAATTGGGACACTCCTAAAATTTCAGCAATTTAGGATCTATAGAGATTAAACAAGGTATACTGCATCCTGTGATGATTCCAAATAGTTTGAAGGGGGTGAGCTATAAATAAACATATATATGCCGTTTAAACACAAAGGTTTAAAGTGCAACAAATAATGCAGAAAATAACAGCTGATCCCCGATGCACTATAGGCCTAATGTGTTGATACTACGTAACACCCACATTGTGTCCATCCCCGATACATACAATCTAAAGTAGGCCTAACAAATGTTAATTGAGTTGCGCAAACATATATTTAGGTCACATGTCAGTACCCACAGGGGTTAAGTGGGCCACAATGCTCTATTACAACTGGGGCAAATTGGGACACACCGGGGCTAACTGGGACTGTCGCAGTTAGCCCTGCCAGAATTGTCCTAGTTAGCCCCGGGTTGGCTTTTTATGAAAAATATGACCTGGCATGTGGGTATGGTACAGCATCGAACATCTAATAATTGTAAATTAGGCAGTAAATATGAGAGTTTTCAGTGATATATTTCAGTATAATACAACTATAGTAATTTAAGTTTTAAAGGATTCGTAATTGAGACGTGAACAATTACTTGAAAGGCAAAAAAATACATTTAGTTTTGCCTGCTCACACAACTCTGCTAGTTCCACTAGGATTGTAGTTCAAGTGGAAGGGGGTATCCTTCCATTCTTGAAAACGAGGCCACTGATATTGTCATATCATGGAATTTCCTATTAGAGGCCTGTCCGAGCTAGCCCTTTGTCTCAGTTAGCCCCGGTCTCCCCTACTAACATGAATAAATTCCGTTTTGCGAATGTGAGCTCACAAAAAATATCATGGCGTTTTCTAGCTGACTGACTTGACAAAGGATTCATTAATGATTTCGAGTGTAATTTCATGTATTTAATTAGCTATATTATATGCCAGGACAGAAGTATGCATTCTACTAAAGATTGTAGATAATGCTGTTCTGGGGTATGCCTGAACAACCAAAGACAGCTGTGGATCCGGGAATTGACAGACGACGAGGATACACAATTTTTTTCACAATAATTTATATAAACGACAGCTGGCACATCCAGCCTCCTATATGCTCTAGAAGGTCCTGGGGCATGCCCCCCCTCCCTGAATAAAATGAAATCTAAGGCTTAAAATGATGCATTCTAGAGCATATATTTAGGCCAATATATGTTCTTTATTTAGGTATTATTAATGTTGCCCAAATAGTGGCACGTAATTTTTTGCCACACATCTAGCCTTTAACGTAACAATATTGCTTCAGATGTAATAATAAGTCAAACTAGAAGGGGAATTTGATACATGTATGCGTCAATTGTATGCCTCCGCCATCACATTAGGCCTATGTAGGCTTACTCTATCAACTTTCCCCCCTGACCTGGAGTTTTCTGAGATATCGTAATGACAATATTTGATAACAAAAAAGCTCAAGATCACTATATTCAAATTTGAGATACAGTTTTATCAGTTCTATCAATTGTATGGATACTAAAGCGATACAAATTGTATGAACCAAGATTTATCATCAAATCGTGATGACAAACGTTTCCCTTTATTAGCTATTGGCCTTGAAAAATAGGTAAATGTCACCCATCTTTGAACTTGACCTTGAGTTTCAGAATCACTGGTATTAATATGGAAGTAATAGGGCCTACAAATTGTAGATGTGGAGCTTTCGTGACGACAACCATTTTCCTTTACAATATTTTTATTGTACGACTACATTTAGAAAGGGGTATGTTAGACATAAAAAATCAGGTGGCTGATGAAGTCTAAATTCATTATGCGTTATTTTGTCCCTCATTTTAGACCTAAGATGAACTTAAGAGAAGTCATCCATTGCGCCAAGGAGAACGAACGTGATTCGATACATTCGTAGATCCGAATCCTATCCTAGAGGCCTACGTATTCAGTTACTGCCCAAATCAGTTGGTTGGGATCAATGACTTTTGCACCTAAAGTAGACAATAAATCATTCTGCTGAAAAAATAGACTACTGCGCAGCGAATTCTTGCATTGTGCCAGGAAATATCTGCAGGGATTTTGACCTTGCGGGGGTCAATTGAGATTGGTCTTTATCTTAACCCAGGTGATTTTTTTACTAAGAATAAGGCATGATTTGAAAATTCCATGGGGGGGGGGGAGGGTGTAGCTGCCCATCAGCCCCATCCGCAGTCCACAGCCCCGATCTGAGATGACACATTTTAAATTTAATTTAACCACAAACTTACCACACGATTTTCAGAAACAAGAGTCCATGAGACAAGAAGATACCTTTAAGTATTAACCCGTTTGTGACGAGCCCCGGAGATCTCCGTGACTTATGGACACCATTCAGATGCGAGGCCCGGAGATCTCCGGGCCCCATTGCATGAGATAACTATGACGTCATAAAATAATCTCGTTTCAGAAACAGCGCAGCTAGTGCATGAGCCAGACCCTGAAAATTTGGCCTCTACTACCACTTGGGGGGGCAAATTCCCACTATATTTTTCTGAAAGCTATATATCTTGGGATGTCATTTCTGCATGATAGCAGTTTAGATTCGGTAGCTTTACGATTTTACAGTCATAATAGTAGACCCTATTTATATAAATAAATATGCATTTTGGCGCAATTTTTTGAAAGTGTTTATCAGTAAATATACAGTGAGAGCAAAATTAGCTTTATTTAGCTCTGTGCACGCAAGAAAGTAGAAACAACTGCTGTCAATAACCTCGAATACACTCATTTTAATATTTTACGGTGGTGGTTACCTCACTCGACCCCTCGCGAGGTCATCAGAGGTCATTAAAGGTCATGAAAGGTCATCACCAGGCAAATTTAAAAATTAATTTAATTTTTTTCAAATTTTTGTCTGGCAGAACATATATTTTGTACATGCCTTAATAAAAAATCATAGCAAAATTAGCTGTCAGAATATGGCATGAATGTGACAAAAAATTAGACATAGAACTGTGGAATAACAAAATTTTGACGACCTTTTTCTCAGTGAAAATTAATGTTAATAATTAACAATATTACATACAGCTAGCGTATTTCAGAACATTTGGACGGACATACCCCATGTATGCACGCACTACATTGGGAATGATACCTTAAAATGAAATGTTACATTTTTTTTATATTTAAGTGTTGATCTCCCCCAACCCCCTCCTTGACCCCGTACAAGGTCATTAGAGGTCACTAAAGGTCAAATTCTGGTATTTTTTCAACCAGTTTCATTTTTCCCAAAAATGTGCCTGAGTGCACATATATATCTTTGTACCTGCCATAAACACTTACCACAACTCGCTTAATTCTGGAAAAATGCACAGAAGTGGGAAAATATACATAAAACTATGGAAAAATACCATTTTGACGGCGTTTTACTCAGTTAAAAATGAATATTATTATTAAGCGATCACACATTGCAGCGTATTTCAAGGGTACATATCGTCTGACATATATATATCACTTAGGCATGTAGGCTGAATTAGTAGTGTTACCTACTAGGGGTACAAATTCATTGCGATATTCTAGTCGTGGTCACCGCCCTGATCCTGTGCGAGGTCATCAGAGGTCACCAAGTGTAGATTACTTATACACTAGCATGATCACGCATAGCACTAATATCATATCGAATGAGCCACCCTAAAAATGATATTGTAAACTTACAAGAATGAAATATACCCGCCACAAATTAATATAGAGCCGGAAGCCAAATGATAATATACGCTACAGGAAGAAGACAAAAATTAATAATGAGCACATTTCGCTCCAATTGTTTTATTTTCCATTGAAAAGGGAGATCCTTAAATCTGCTAAATTATTACTTTTATTTCACATATTTGTCATGTATATCCTTGTACGTGACATTGTATATGTTGTTACGTACACATTAAAACATAGCGAATTACAATCTATTTAATTGCTATACATACAGGTTGATAATATTTCAGCGAGCTAGGGTGAAACCGTAACATTTGACATGCATGTGTTATCAGGTTATGAGCAATATGGAAGTCAAATTTTAAACATTCATATCTGGAAATATACAGGAAATTTTTCATCGTTGGATCCCCTTTGCAATTGTTTAATCAACTATAACACACACTACGTATGATTAATGAGAAAACTAGTAGCATCAGCTTTCTGTTGTACGCTACATTTATTATTATATTTTATAAGTGACTGTGTAGTTTATGCATATAACCTATTTACATGTTGGCTAAGAATATAATTGAGTTATAGCCATGACAATCGATGTTTATGTGTCATGAACAATAAATCTATGTTTTATAACATACTTATTAATGAGATACATACTATATTTTCTTATAATAGTTGGTAGTTTGATCATTATACACCATTAAAACCTTGTGGATGCATCCAAGCATCATTTTGCATCCAGCATCCATAAACATCATGAAAACTGAAGAATACAAATTTATTACAGAGAAGGCAATGTATTTATTGTGTTACATTTTTTAGTTGATTTTCATCTACTACAAAACAAGAATTGCGATAGTAATTTGCGGCCTGCAGTTGATGAAGCTTCCAATTGTAAATTATTAACCGTTTATATCTCACTATTTAAATATTTTAACATTCATGGTGTATCGAAGCATCATTTATCTGCATTACAGAAATTCGAATTGAAAAAAATTCTATCGAACTTTTTAACCATACAGCATTTTTCTCAATTTATCACACTTTTGAAGACTAGTCATCTGCATCCACTAGATGGCGACAGAAATGCGCGGCCTGTAGTGGGTGAAGATTTGAATGGTAAATTTAGGCGTGAAAGTTCACCATAATATAGTGCAGTTGTTTGCTATGAATACATTCAATAAAATCGAGTTCTGAACAATGTTTAAACAACAAGAAGCAAGCATATCTGTTTATTAATGTATATTGCATATATACATGAATTACATTGTGTCTTCTTGTATATGTCGTTTATATGTTCAGTACATTATCTGCATGTTGTAAACTAATGTCTGTTTCGCAATCTTCTGGTTTTTGATTGCTGCACTCTCGAAGTCGACATATGTCAGTGTATTTCAGTCCATTCAAGATACCCACACTAACGGTAACTTGCATCCGCTTGAACATTTACAGGACATTAATTCCAAAACAGCTTCAGGGGCTGGGGAGCCTGTCATCCAGTCTATTGTGAGGAATTGTTGGTCGTGGTCTGATTCTAATTCCCAACCATGTCCTTTTGGATTTGGAATTTCAGGGCATGCTTGAAGGCTTCGTCTCCATATGGCTGCCTGATAATTTACTCGCAATGCATGCTTTGCCTGGCAGTCTTGCATGGTGGTAGTTGGTGAGATTCAACTTCGCCAACTCTTTTTCCAATCTAGTAAATAATTCTGGGATGATATTCCAATTTTCTCCAACTGTATAAAGGTTTTTCTGGCATCTTCGCTTGTCTTAATCAATTCTAAAGCACGAATTTTACCTTTCCCAGCAAAAGCACTCACACTATCACATCCTGTAAAGGCATACAGTCCTATCAGTGTTTTAGAAAACTGTGAGCCGATGGCAGAGCATATCTGGCGGATGTCAATCAATCGCGTAGGCCTATGTGTTTGTGTTCTGCATTTGTGGAAAAGAGGAACTTCGATGGTGTCACTAAAAGCCAAGCACAGAACATAAACATATGTATCCTCTGAAGAAATATTTATTGATGAGTAACCATCTTTTACAGCATGGGCAGCGTGCAGTAGCATGCGTTCATCTGCTTCCTCATCTCCGCTCATTAGTTCTTCAACTTCGTCACACTTCGTCAGCACTTTTTGCAACCTGTGGCATGGAGTACCTAGTCCTGTAATTGTTGTGTATATTTAGGTTTTTGCCATTCATGGATCAGAAATTCTATGAGGCTAGCTTTATTATTTGCTTGCTTGGGAAATAATCTCCAGTCTAATCAGCTGAGTAGATGTAATATTGTGCAGCTGCAGACCTTCTTCTCCTCTTTGTGTCCTTTCAACGTTTTTTTATTATATGGTCTGGTAAGTGTCAAAAACAACGTCTATTCTGTTACTGTACATACCTTCTTTACACACCATTCCGTGCAAATCAGCAGCCACATCTCCAAAGGTGGTTACTCAGTGTTTCTGATCTGTCGTCATGTCGTCAGAATTGACGACAAGCTTATCCCTCTGACGAAGAAACATTCCAATCTGACGACAAAGATTACATATCAGGAAAAAAATTACTTAAAAATGAGTTGTTCCAGACTTGAAATGTACCTCTAGATATCACTAGAAGACACTCCAAGCCTTCTCTGAAACCAAAAATTCCCGGTGGGGCATGCCCCCGGACCCCCATAGAGTTGCAATTGCCTTCGGTGACCGATCGCAGGAAGCTGCGCCTGCGTTCTGACTCCAACACCAGGTTTGGAGTCAGAATCTTCATATTGTCTGACTCCAACTTTTTTCAGAGCCAGAAACACTGTTACTTCGTTTTTTACTTTATGTACTAAACTCATCCCATCAACTATAGTTGCTGAATTAACAGACCCAACAATATGTCACCTACTATGTCAACGTAAGACATCCAAAATGCTGATAGATTGCCATTATCATGGCGAAGGAAGTCTAAATATTCATTCCAGCTCACAGTCACTTGTTGAAAAGCTACACAGTTCAATTGAGGTATGTATAAGTGAAACAAAAAACATAGGGGCCTACATACTATAATCTACAGCTTCAATATGACAAATAAAAAAGGATATTATTGAGAATATTTAAAAATATCTATACTAATTTCAAAATTTCTGAACTAGCCTAAATCATATAGTGACATGAACGCACATTTCTCATTTCGAAATCCCAAAGTTTTACCATTTCAATTTGATGTTGAGCCATGAGAAAGTTGAATTGTGAGATTAGTGGCCCTTTTTCATTTCCGATTGTTATTTTTATTGACAAAAATCCGGTCTGAGGGGGTTGGGGTGGGTATGTTTGGTACACGTAGCAGGAGATCTGTGAATACATAGAATAAAATTGATTTAAAATTAACTCCAATGTAAATGTTTTCAGTTTCAACACATTTTTAAAACTACATGTAGAAAACATTCAGTCAGCACAACAAATGTCTTATAATTAGTCTGAATTTGTTCTAGGTAATTTGTTTCCAAGTTTGTAATTGCTAATTTAAATTGGTTTGTGTGAAGCGGTAGGTCAGTAAATATTATGTAATATTATTATAATGTATTCACATCACCTGTCTCCACAAGGAACATCATAAGTAGGCCTATGTTATGTGAAACTCAAAAACATGGAGCTCCAACGTTTCCCCCGAGCTAGCTAATACAATGAAGTATGGGGGAGGGGATCTTGTATAACATTGTTTTCACTGAGTAGCAATTCAAAAAGAGTTTTCCGTGACGTCACTGCGTTTCGCAAAATATCTGAGTGTCATGCTTAACAATGTAAGCATGTGGATATACTTGAGTATTATGTATGCTTGTATAAAGAACTGGTATCTGTGACTAGCATACATGGTTAACCTTCAGTGTGATTACAGCTACATGTACACTACACTAACCATTTCAACACACATGTCAAATGTATAACTCTGATAAAAACTAATTTGAAGGGAATACATTTTTAAAAACTGGACAACCTTTATACATATAAGTGTACTTTGAGTATATTTTTGTTTTCCATAGATATAGTTGGCCTACACTACTGCACATTGTACGCCCTTTTTCCACGGTAGTAGCCTGACGCTGTTATGAGCGAGCTATCCCACATGACGTTGTTGCGACTTTTAATCAACGTCATTGACGTTGATTCAACATCGCAACAACGTTGTGTGCCCAGTGGGATACAGACATTAGTGAAAAATACTTCTCTGAGCAATAAAATATTTTTTTCATGCAAAAATTTGCTAGATTTTTTACAATATTATATTTTTTTATTTGTAGAGTGATAACAACAAGTAACAAAAATAATTTTAAGAAAAAGATTGTGCGTGGAATAAATATGCCCAACTGATGTGACAAATAGCGTTAGGCAACTGTGTTTTATTTCTCTGTTTTAGATCAGAAAAAATCCAAAATCTAATGAGCGAGGGCGGATAAAAAAAACATTTAGGAAAAAACAAACATTCAACAAACATTCAACCTATTTTCGGAAAAATTATTGAGGGCGACAAAAAAAACATTGGACAAATTTCCGGAAAGGTTAATGAGGGCGACGAAATAAAAAAAACCTATTTCAAATAAAGCTAATGAGGGGGACGAAAAAAAACAAGCGAAAAAAACATAGCTGGAAAAAAGTTTTTTATTTCCTGAAATGAACTTGAAATCAAGCACTGAAATGTTTTTTTTATCTACCGAAATAAATTTTTTTTTTTTTTGAAAATCGGCAACAATTATTCAATGCGCGCACTGGGCATTTTTGGTAATGCGTGGCCTAAATCTAATGCGCGCGCTCATCTAACACAGAGAAAAAACATAGTGGCCTTAGAATCATATAAATTTATCGCCCTGTAGCCTTATAGCGAGAACAAAAATGTTGTCTTAACTTCCGTAGGATATGCCTATAGGGGGCCTACCGAAATAATGTCATTATGTTAGGCCTAGACAGCAAACGTAGCCTATATATTCGTAGTAAATTACGCTATTAATTGCAACTTTGCATTGAAATAAAAGAGTAGGCCTACGAAGGCTTGCAAACAATTGAAACCATTTTTTGTAGCGATAGTCCTATCGAATTTAACTTTAAAAACAAACATCATGATATTTGGTCTAGGGAATGAATGGCCGTAGCTAGGGGGGGAGGGGGGGGGGGAGGCACAGTAGCCTATCAAGCAGGAGCAGTTTTTCGTCGTTAAAATTTATCAGATTGCTTGGGCTGCCAAAATTTGATATGAACAACCAAAATTAGCATCTTATGTAGGCCTAGGCCCTAAATATTATAGGCGGCCTAGGCCCACTAGAGTAGGCCTACATTACATAGTCCTACAGATTTTTTAAGGATATCTTGACCACTTAGACTATTTGGTTGAAAAAGCCACGTAGCCTATACTATAGAAGCAATAAATTAATATACCATTATGTAGGCCCGGTAAGCCTGATGTCTACTCATTACTGTAGATCCTCTACCGTGAAGACTATGTTTTATAGGTTTATCAACATCGCTGCACACGTTTCTACAGATTATTCGACGTCCTAGCTCAAGCATAGCGACGAAACATGATTATGTAATTAACTGTTAACAGAACGTATGCCCTATGAGTAGCCTATGTTCATTCATTGTTAAACTGTGAAATTAACCAACTTCTAAATGGAGTCAAAAACACAATGCCTGTCAACGCGATAATATTTAACGCGTATGACTGCAGTATAGTACCGCAGTCCTGTGCTCTGTGTCTGGCATTCAAAACAAAAAAGATGATTGTTTCTTTGGCACTCCAAAACTTGGGTGTACGGGTCACAAAATCCTATCCCAATCACAGTAGCTTAGGATTAAAAACATAATATTTTGGATATCGATAAAATATTATTCAATATATTACATGTTTGTGTTAAGTATGATTGCACCTTTCAGTAGAAGGCATTTTTTTGTCATTTTACACGTTTCGTCTGCTTTGTTTACTGTCAATATCAGTCAATAATAAACTGCAAAACGTGTTCATAAAAACGCGTCGAAGTAACCAGAACGTGCAGTTTTCTCACGAATGGGTGGTCTACTAATACATCTATAAAATTGTTAAGCTACCGTTTCTAAACTGCTATCATACAAAAATAGTATTCCTAGATATATAGCTTTCAGAAAAATATAGTGGGCATTTGCCCCCCCAAGTGGTAGTGAGGACCCCCTCTGGCTCATACACTAAGTAGCAGTATTATCTCCTGTTCAACGGGTTAAGCGTTATAATTAAACCGTTTTTAGGGACAAAAATCACAATGGATAGGTCTGTGTCGTAATAACACGATGCATGTATGGACGATGTAGGCCTATATAATAAGGGAACTCAACCTTATATTATTACCTCACCTCATAATTATACGTCATTTAACGGTTTGGTAAATTTTCCAATCAGTCACAATGGTAACTAAATGTAAAATAAATGTCCAATATTAGGGCCTACCCTAGCAAAACACGAGACAAATGTCAATACAAATGTTCTTATAAATTGAAAGTAATTTTTAGTGCCAGAAACGGTATAGGGCCTATAACAACATTCCTGAAGTTTCAATTATGTCGATTAGTGGAGGAGGAAATCTGAAAATTGACGTTATTTAAGTAGTTAGTTGACACCTAAATTCCTAGAGACAAATAATATATCGCTGCAAATGTATGAACGTCTAGTTTTACGAAGCATGAACAGTTTTTGCGGCAAGTGGTCGAGTTTTTCATAAAACGTGCATATGTGACGTCAAGTCGTGATGGTTGTGACGTCACTTTTTCACCAATTTCTACTGGATATTTATAAAGGTGGATCATTTATCAGCTGCCTAGGGGGCCATCAATGATATTTTAATTGTGACATGTTGTATGAAATAGTAATGACGTCATAGTTATGAATTATGAACATATGTATACAAAAAACATAAATAGACATCTCATAAATATCTTAGATAGAAGTAATAGACGACAGGGAGTTTTTGGCAACAATCTTATGAATATAAGCTTATATATTTTTATGAATTTATTGATGAATTTATGTGATTTCTTCTGAAAATCTTTTGTTTTGTGTGGTACATTATATATTGCCATTGTATTCTAGTTATCACTTTAGTCAGGAGATCACTTTTGGGAGAGTTAATAGGCTAAATTTCCCACCTCTACCCCTTGGGCAAAGGGAGCCAGGGCAAGGGGGGGGGGGCAGGCCATTTCAATACAAAGACCATACAGCATGGCCCCCTAACTTACAATGGGTAGATATTTCACACACTAATCCCAGTGAACGAAAGTATCTAGTATATTACTTAGTACTTAATATGTCCAACAAAGCATGTCACCATATACGTCAAATGAAAGGTTTTTATCAAATCTGTTTTATCAGGCTTACTTCAATGTACTTGTGTATCAAAAAAATAAAAAGTACCAAGGTGGGGGAAATAGAGTAAGAACGAATACAACTGAAGTCTCTACAGGGTGGGTGGGGGTGGCCCCCTTTGCCCAAGTTATTGGGCCACTTTGAGAGCAAATCTATTCGGCTTACAATTAAAATAAGGTATCCTTGAAACACTAAGTGAGTCTCTTATATGTATCTACATTGCATGTACCTAACATAGAACAGTCATTTGTTTTAAAATAGTTCGAATATTCTTCTTAAATACCATTGAAACGTTAAGTGGCCCCCTTTGCCCGCTCTTCCCTTAGTCATTTTCAATTTATGTATCCCAGATTGATACAAGTTTCAAATTTAGCACAGAGCTAGGTTTTGACAGACTAAATACAATTTTGGTCTCAACCTAAAAAATTTGCGGGTTAATAAATTCAAAATGGCCGCCAAATTGGCCGCCATCAAGAAATGAGATTTCAAAACTTTACAAATAAAAGTCACAAAGAATCATATCATACCTCGTTTTGTAGTGTTTTCGCGTCACGAAACAGTTCGGGAGGGATTTGTTTTGTACAAGGTCAATGTCACCCAAAAAAGTCCTTTTCACGGTCAAATATGACTTAAAAATGAAAAAAAGGAAAAATCATAGTCAATCTAAACGTAGTTATTAAATTTATTTGTTTTTCCTTTCTCGTATTATGTATAGTTCATTTCTTAGTCACCCTGTCCCAGAGTGAGGCGAGAGCATGTACCATAGCAAACACAAAGAGCCGAACAAACAAATCCCCAAATACAACAAGAACAGTTGCCTGCACAACGCTTCTGGCCCTTCAATACTTAAAACATATATCAACACAAAAATGAAATAAAATCTAAAGGTAATATTTCTGATAAACGTCACAGTATTTTACTGTATTACATCTAACCTTTATCTTATAAATTACCTGCTACATCATTTTATAATGTGATATTTTCCCATCATTTACTGTATCACACATACATACAATCATTTCTATATAGCTGGAATTGGTGACGTGATTGTCAGCTTTAAATGACGTCGCGTCAGTTTTCAAACACATTATTTGATCATTGCCGAAACGTACCAGCGCGACGACGTACGCGAGCGCAATAGGCATCGCGACCATTTTCAAAACTGTTACATTTTCGTCACGCCAGTTGTCGCAATGGAATGAATCGGGCTTTAGGCCACTTTTGTCCACATATAGGCAAAACTGGGCCAGGAGAACCTCCTGAGGATGGTGAGATGAATGAGATGACACTGTCCTCCAGACACAGGATTCGAAATTCGAGCCCTGGCGGTCTGAGGCCGAGCACGCTACCTCTCGGTCACGTAGGCTCCCCACAATACTGAGTTTTACACGTGGATGGGGGAGAAACATTTTTATTTCTTTCAAACCGCCGAGACCGGGAACCGAACCCCGAACTCTAGCGTGAAAGGCAGCGGTGCTAACCACTACCCTAGGGCCCCCGCCCGCCGGCTGTCGCGCTTCACATGTCGCGTTGGTCGTCGCGTTGGTGTGTGGACAGTCATGTAATTTTCGCGTCAGTCGTCGCGTTGGTGTGTTTTGCACTTAAAGTGGAGAAATGTAAATAACCCTATATATTATTTTAACCATCAGTCTGTTCTCTTTCAATATAAAACATAGCGGGAAGCTCGGCAGAATGGACTCTGAGTTTGAAACCATCACTGTAGTTGTTGGAGAAAATGACTGCTACTCAGACAGATTGATCCCGGACATAAGCAAAAATTATGATAAACTCATCAAGAAAGCAAAATCTATGTGCCAGGGAAGAGTGACTATGTCCAGTATCTGCCCACGACTTGATACTGTAGACGTCCAAAGAAAAATTGAACTGACCAATACAGCCTTAAAAAGTCTGTGCGACACACATAGCTGCAGATTTGTCAACAATGACAATTTCTTCAAGCTGGCTGAAAGACGGTAAACGACTCCCTATTGATGAGAGATAGAGTACATCTGACCTTGCAACCCAGTAATAAATTAGCACTAAATCTGAAGCTCAAAACAACTGAAAAATGTGTGTCGCTGTACAGATCAAGAGGTAGACCAAGACAGACCAGATATGCCAGTAACTACAGGCGCTCTGATGTAAGCCAAACCAGGCCGACAGAGAGAGAATACAATGGATTAAAACAGTCCCAGAAAGATGAACGACAAAACCACTATTACAGACATGATTCCTACCATCACAGAAGTAGCCAGAACAGAGAGGACCACCAGATACTAAGACAGAGGAACCAGCAAAGAAGTGACGCATATCATCCCAGAAAAGATCAACACGGATATGACACCAACACTCGTAAAAACACTAGACATGACACCAATAACCGTCAATGTGACCACTGCTGGCAATTTAAATGTGAATGCTACTGAAAACTACAGGAGGAAAAAGGAAATCAGGACATAGGCCTCATGCCGTCAAATGTTAAACAACCTTCTAGTAGAAAAACTTACATGGATGATAACAAAATAGACAATAGTGACACAAATAATATAAAAATGAAACACTGCAACACCAAGACTGAAATATATAATCGAAAACAAAACAAAGGAGTGAAAATTGGACATTTGAACATACGAAGCTTATTGAAAAAAAAAGATGAAATTTAGATTTTAATACATCAGAATAGTTTTGACATTCTAGCTATATCTGAAACATGGTTATCGGACAAAATACCGAATGAACTTGTAAATATACCTGGTTTTAATGTATATAGAAAGGATAGACCGAGTCATGGTGGGGGTGTTTTAATATATATAAAGGAGACTTTACCTCATACATATTGTCCAGATCTCACCAATTTTAATAATACTGAAGTGGTCTGGGTTAGGATTGATAATAAATCTTCCCCTTCTTTTTATGTATCATGTGTATATAACCCCAAAGCGGACGATGAGAACTATTACCAATGCATGTTAAATAATTTTGAAAATGTTTTAGCAAAGAATAAGGAAATTGTTATCCTTGGTGACCTAAACATTAACTACATCTTAGACGAAAATGTATGTGAAAATCAAGCTCACTTTATAGAAACACTCCTTTGTTGCAAACAATTGATAGCTAAACCTACTCGTGTTACACAATCATCTCAGTCAGTCATTGATCATATATATACCACGATGCCTCACAACCACTTGGATCACGGGATACTGAAATATACTCTTAGTGATCATTACTTTATATTTACAACTCTGAAATTTAGGCGCCAAGCTTCTCCTCCAAAACTTATTCACAAAAAAGATTACAATGGAATAAATATAAATGATTTTATTCGCGATTTAATGGATATTGGACTATATAGTGGTGTTATTGATGCTAAATCAACATCTGATGCCTGGAGAGATTGGTCAAATGCATTTAATACAGTGGTTAGCAAACATGTCAAAAGTAAAGAAATTAGAGTCAAAGATAGGTCAAATCCATGGATGACCAACGAAATTTTAGCCTTTATATATAAACGCGATTATACTCACCGCATGGCATGGCCGCATTAGCTCTTCTGACAAAATGAATGAGTATAAAAAACTGAGAAATTTGGTCATCTCAACAATTCGAAACTCGCAACGATCCTATTATAAGAAAACAATCACAGCCAATAAATCCTGTGACGTTTGGAGAGCAGTAAACCAATCCCTGGGAAAAATAGAAAAAGTTCCATGACATCATATCTGTCACCTGATGCGTGGAATGAACACTTTGCGTCCGTTGGAAATAAACTGTGTAGTAAATTTAGTGAAAATGATGAAAATGATGAAATTGCCATCTGAAACTAATGTTGATATTCTAGGCTATGATTCTTGTATTCTCAAACTTAGCAGTGACATTATCTGTAGCAGTCTAACAATCTTATTTAATATGTCACTTTATATTGGAGAAATTCCAAATGAATGGACGAAAGCTCAGGTTACTCCAGTTTACAAAAACAAAGGCTCTAAACAAGACCCTAACAACTTTCGACCAATTTTTGTAATTGGGCATATTCCAAAATTATTAGAAAAATTAGTTGACTCTCAATTGAGAGAATATTTACAATCTCACTCTTTCATTACACATTCCCAGTCAGCTTTCATGAAACTCCATTCAACCCAGACGTCTTTGCATAATGTGATTGAATATGTGCTTGACAATATTAATGAAAATGAAATCAATGGTATTTGTATGTTTGATCTTGCTAAATGTTTTGACACAATTGATCACAAATTACTTTAAAAAAAATTAAGCAAATATGGCCTTAATGGCACTGAATTATAATGGTTTACAAATTATCTCAATGAACGAACTCAAGTTGTTACCATAAATGGTAAAATGTCTAATACAAAACTCATTGACAAAGGTGTTCCACAGGGATCTATACTTGGTCCTCTGCTTTTTACTATTTTTATTAATGATTTTCCCTCATGTCTATCTAATGCCTTCTGTAAAATTTTTGCTGATGATACTATGATAGGTGTTAGTGATAAATCTATAACAAAAATACAGCAACTACTTCAGAATGCTGTAAATGAAGCTAATAAATGGTTTGGACAAAATAAGTTAACTTTAAACATAAACAATTGTAATGTACTAATTATATCTAACAAAAATATAGTAGACAGCATAGATATTTTTATAAATGGTGTTAAGTTACCTTTTGTTAAGTCCGCTAAATATCTTGGTGTACAAATAGATAGTAAATTATCCTGGTCTAACCATATAGATGGATTGTGTAAGAAATTGTCTTCGCAACTTTATATCTGAAGAAGGTTGAAACAAATTCTCCCAACGTATGATATTAATTGTGTTTACTACGGTATATTTCAGAGTATTATTGATTATTGTATCACTGTCTGGGGCTCTGCTGCACAAAAATATTTATGTAAAATACAAAAATTACAAAATAGAGCAGCACGACTTCTTGCACAAAACTTTGACTGGAACATTCGTAGTATAGATATTGTGAGAGGTCTAGGGTGGCAGAATGTTAAAGAAAGATATTGTTTTTATCATGTTGTCTCACTTATAAATCTCTAAATAATCTAACTCCTTATTACTTATCTAATCTTTTTTCCTCCGTTTCTGAATAGCATACTGTTTCAACACGTAATGCAACAAGTAATACTCTACATCAGCCCAGGTGTAATAATTCTTTTAAAAAAATCATCTTTAAGTGTGAATGGGTCTAGACTTTGGAATAAGCTACCTTCAGAAATAAGAAATAAGAAGACATTTTCTGCTTTCAAATATAACCTTAAACTATATATGGCTAATAATCAAACCATTACTCAATCATAGTTAGGGCTGCAATAACTGTACATGTCTTATCGCTTTCTCCAATTTTTGTAGGTTTTTGTTGGAGTTTTAGTGTGGGGACATTTGTGTTTTCTTTTCTTTTCACTTTGCTATAAATGTACATGTATATACATTTGTAAACCTATTCAATTAACGCAAAGGCATATATCATCGGATTATGATCTAAAATGTCTAATGTACCTTCTATTTTCGTTATTGTAACTATTTTACATAATATGATAATTATTGTTAAAATATGTGTTTTCACTTTTTATGCAAATACTTGTCATAAAACAGGGCACATATGCAAAATAGCCAAAGGCTAATAATGTTTTTACCCTGTATAAATATGTTTGAATAAATAAATAAATAAATAGAAAAGGCATGTGAAACTGACGTATTTCTTATTTGGGCCATAATAACCTCTTGCTCACTCTCCCCTGAGCGACCTAGCAAAAAAATGAGTGCGGTTTTGAGAAGAGCCTAGTTACTGGTAGCGAAGGACTTCCTGCTACCATATCTTTGCTTATTTCGCTGCTTTTGCTACAGCAAATCATCACAGAATTGATTCTAATTGGTAGCAAAATGATATATCTGTAATATGTACCACCGAGGCTGCTGCAAAAAGCCACAAATTTAAAAAAAAGGAACTATGCGCGAATGAATTTGTGTGGTGAAACCTTACCGTTCGATAATTTCACATTGAAACACATTTGCGATGCTGCCCCAACATTAATCCACTGCGACTTATCGCAAACTGTATAAATGGGCTAAATATGTAACGTGTAACGTGTAACGTTCTGGTCTTTAACAGCTACCTGCACATTTGATTAATGTCAGTTGACGTGTTATGGAAAACATTTCAACTTCGCCTACCTATGTTATGGGTCTACAGTCATTATAAATATTTCACTCTTTCAGTGCGGGGATCGACTTTAAACAATGAGCTCTGTATGAGCTCAACAAATATGACAAATAGATGACTATTTAATTTCAATATTTAATTTATTTGCAACGGAATGAAACATTTTCAAAATTCCATAAAAATGAAAAAAAATATAAAATCTGTCTGTATATTTTATCACATAAAAAGTATTTCTGAACCAGGTGTTACGGCAGTTCAGTTGAATACGGCCAAACACGAATTTTAACCTCTCAAGCATGACGCCTGGTCATCTAGTTTTGCGTCATCTTCAGGTATAATGACATAATTATTAGTTTTAACTGTAGAGGTAGCCAAAAATATCTGTAGGGCTGCCAACCTCTAGAAAAATAAACCCATTATTTTTTCTTCTTATTATTATTATTATTTTTTCTTCCAGCAAACATAACTATACTGGTTTAATGTTGGTTTAATGCTGGTTTAATGCTGGACCAGATATTCGTAAAATGGTCCAACCAGGATGTGAACATAGGCCTATAAAATTATACCCACGTACAAATTCTGACATAAAGAATGATAAAATAAAGTCAATTATCATCGTGCAGCGAGTGCTAGGAAAATCTTACTCAATTTTATTATTTTTAATGATATGATAAAATAAAATTTTCGTATGAGCTGAATAAACAGATGAATATTTAATATCATTATTAAATGCATTTTTCACAGAAGAGAAACACGCCGGTTATTATTTCTTGCAGATTCAAATACATGAACTATTTCTAATGTGATTTACTTTTACTGATAAATATTACCGCCGCCTTCAAATTGTATAGATGACATTCTACACAGGTGAAATCTCGTGCCCGCGACCATATAATAACTTTAACTGGCAAAACAACCTGATCAAGTTGTTCATGGGGGCATGACGTCGACCGTACCCCTTAGATATTTTGGATGCCATATTAAAATAGAACCCACTTCTATTTAGATCATTACATATGAATTTACGACATTATGAATATATACAATTATTACCAGGTGTCTGGCCAATTTGGTTCATAAAATGACGTCATTGCCATAGCGACATGACGTCACAAACGTACGTTTGAAAAAAATATCGACCACGTACGGCAAAAACGATATACGCCACCATAAACTAGAGACTTAAACCTTTCCCGTGATATATTTTTTATCTCTAGGAATTTAAGTGTCAACTCAACTCCAAAAATGGGTTCATTCCTCTTGTACTAGATGTATGACCAAAATGTGGACCTTCAGACGTCAGGGGGGGGGGGTCGTACGACTCCTCCGACCCCCTTCCCCCCCCTGCTACGGGCCTGAATGTATGGTTTGTTTTACAGCATTCCTTGATACCGAAAACATATGGTTTGGTGAAATTATCTCTCTGAACCGGCTGCCGTAGTCTAGTGGTTAGAGCTGCGGGCACAAAGTCGGGAGGTCGTGGGTTCGAATCCCACATCGGACATGATGGTGATTTTTCTACGGCCGGCCCCAACCCAGGGTGAGTTCGACACAGGCTCAATGGGTAGGTCAAGCCAATGACCGAGATTCATCCACTAAAAGGATGCGACATTGGGGGGTGTCTCGGAGCTATGACCCATTGGGGATGATTAGCTACCAAGGGCTTGTGATGGCCGGGCCCAGGTAACCAGGAGATATAGGTCCGGTGGTCAGTCGGATTGAGGTCAGACTGATTACATCCGGACCAAGTGACAGGAAGTTGGTTTCACAGCCCTGTCAAATAGGCCTAGTCTCACGACCAGTACGGACCTGCTGTGTCAACCCACATACAGACTGCACATGCACAGCACTCGCACTGCACATAATAAAAAAGGAAGTGTTTATTTACCCCGTCACGGGGTGTGCAAGAAGACTTAAACCCTTTTTAAACCCGACAATGACAACCAATCAAAATCGTTCTTTCAATGCCCTGCTATCAATGTTTGTTTTTTGGCACATGACAACTATTATCGCTTGCAACATTTACAAAAAAATATGAAAGCTGGAATACTACAAGATATAATTATGTGAATTGACAACTACGCGTATTATCGTCCGTGGCCGTATTTAATTACGACGCCCGATGTGCATTTTACATTGCTTAGTATCTGAGACATTCACCCAAGGTTACTTTATTGTTGGTCCACCGTCTACGACACTGGGTCAACATTAAACCAACATTAGGTAAATATAGGCCTATAGTCAACTTAATGACGGGAAATGCCGGCCGCAGATCCAGGGCGGGGGAGGGGGGATGGCCCCGCTTTTTTCGCCACATTATTTCAAAAAGCCACCTAAATTGACCTAAATATACCAACAAAAAACTTGAGGGCCGCCCCCCCCCCCCCCACGCTTATTTTTTTCAAATCCTGAAAAAAACCTGGGCTAAATAACAATAAAAGCCTTCTTATAATATAACTCACATAAAAACAAGTGGGTCATAGAGCTATTTCAATCTTAGTAAAATCACATAAAATCACCCGGAATAAATAACTATATCAATCTATGTGGCCTAATTATTTACCCACAACAAAGCATCCAGGCTAAATAACTATTTTCACATAAAACAACCCGGGCTAAATAACAATTCCAACCTTCTAATTTAACCGCATTTAAGAACCCAGACTATATACCTATTTCAACCTTCGTATTTAGCCCACAACAAAGTATCTGGGTACAGCCTTCTTATTTAACCCAAAGAGAAGCATCTGGGTAATATAGAACTATCTCAACCTTGCCAGATAGCTAGACCATTACTTTAAAACAAAATGTGTGGTTTTAGGTAGGGATATGCCCTGAAAAAATTCAACTTTATCAAATTCAAAATGGCCGACTATCGGCCATAATCAAATTTATTAGGCCTGATATCTGGTAAACCATGCCAGATAGCCATTATTGACATTAATATGGGTAATATCGGACGCACTGCCAGATAGCTAGACCATTATTATAAAACAAAATGTGTGATTCAGGGAGGGATATTGCCTGAAAAATGTCCACTTTGATCTAATTAAAAAATAACCGACTTCACTTGAGATCATTATTGAGTCTTTAAAGCGACACAATCAGGCTAAAATCATCAAAATATCAGTATTTTTATTTGGCTTCTTAATATGTCCATAAGATGTGGACATATCCATAGAGTAGAATTGCGTTTATTAAATTGTGTGTTTTGCATTTATCAGTTACGCGAAACAGTTAAAGGGACCTCTTGGGATGAGACATTTTCAATGTTGTCAATTTTGAAAATTTAATTTATATGAAGCTATATAGCCTACCGATCTTAACTAAAAATACGAAAAAGTCAAAAAACAATTTTAAAGCACCGAAAAAAGAGTGAAATAGTTGTATTTCCAGGTAGTATATACCATGTAAACAAAACAAATCAGCAATATTCAGCACTTTACATCACACATTCCCACGTATCAGACGGTAAGATCAAAGCAGTCGCCGCTAATTGGTGTCTTATAATCAGGACACGGGAGGACACACGTACCTGCGGCACTGATTGTCTACCCAACGCTGGGCCGATGCCATCAGCATGTGGCCCAATGCTGTGAGAACATTCAATCGTCCTTTAGGTATACAAATAGTTTGTTTGGGTTACTTCTGGATTCATAGAAATGTTGATTAGAAATATTTGTAAAAATATAAAAAATCTGAAAAAAACATGATCCGTGGGATACACTAGTTCAGTACCGACTTAAAAACGAAAATTGATGTCATCCCAAGGAGCTGCTTTAAGAAACAGGGACGAAATTTAATTTCGGACAAACATGTCCAAAATAAGAAATGTGGCTTTGGGCACACTTGCTACGTTGCCACATCAACACAAAATTTAAAAGACTTCCGAAATTCAAGTCTATGGACATGTTCACATCTTATGGCCATATTGAGAAGCCAAAATAAAAATACTGATTTATCCTGATTGTGTGGTTTTAATATCTGTAATATTCATGGCATACTGTGCTAAATACATAGACCATTACTGTAAAACAGAATGTGAGACTTTTCGAGAAAATATCGCATAAAAGCATGTCATTGTTTTCAAAATGACGGCTGAAATACATTAAGCCTGGTATATGTATACTATTAGAAATAACACTTAAAAAACGGAGAAATCTGGATGTCTGCTGTGCCATCGTTCAGTGAGATTTCGCCCAAATAGTATGCGGATAAAAAGACTTATCGAGGTGCATTTCACCATTTGTTCCAATGCCAGTGTCAACTTGTATCTCTGTTAAAGATTTGTGATCATGGTAATATATCTTTAAATAATGTTTTTTTTTTAATATTTCATGTGTTTTTTTATAATTGTTTTCACTACTTAGTTCACTGATAAATACATGTTGGTTTTTATTCAGTTTTTATCTAAATAAAGACATTTCTATTTCAACTTGACCTCATCATTCTGTATCTTCATATAATTCGGATAGCTAGGATGTTGATATTTTTCAAATTGGCCTCTTCACTATATTGTTTTTATTTTGTACATTCTCTAGTGGACTAACATTCTCTAATATGCTTTCTCGTGTGTGTATTCGCCTTCGTTTGTTCGGGTAAGTAGGCGGTCATCTTGCGATATTATTCGCACAAGACGTAACTTGGTGTTTCAAGCATTTTGCATGGAAGTGCAGGATGCAATCATAGGTTAGCTTTTATCAAAGCTGCCAAAACGATTTCTTCCAAATACTGTGGTTACTGACAATATCATCGATACATCTCATATTGATGTCATAAGGTGTTATAAAAACGACGTATTTTACATGTTTCTTGTTGATTTGGTGAAGATGTTATAAATTGCGTTTTCCACACGTCAGTCAGTGGCGTGTTTTTCTCGTGCTGCAGTTAGGGAGTCTTTGATTAATGACGTATTCCAAAGGTCGGACACAAACGTTTTGTTTATGTCTTTCGCTGTACAGTTGAAATGACGTTAATTTACCACGTGTTTTTTGTATATCCGTCATTGACGTCTTGTTCATGTCTTGTATTGGAGTTGAGAAGATGAGTATTAATGACGTCTTCCAAACGTCAGTCACCGGTGTCTTATACACGCTCCTGCCAGTGTGGGGAATATGTTTTTTAATGACGTCTCCCAGACGCCAGTCTCTGACATCTTCTACATGTCGCAATCTGATGTATGTAAGATGTCCATTGTTCACCTCAACAGGACGTCAAAAAAGACTATGAAATACACGTTGCACTATCACGTCAATATAACATGTTGATTTGTCGTGAATTTAAAATCTTAAATGGACATAAAGAACATGACATTTATTGATGTGTAAGTGATGTTTTATTCTGATGTAAAGGTGACATCAGAATTTTCACGTTGAGATTTGGTCAGAAAACTATGTGATGTCAACATTCATATACAACGTATTTTAGCTGGTCATACAACGTCTTCAAAAAACGTGATAATCATCGGCTGGGTAGTCGTCGATGATCGGTATACAGTAACCTATTGTTCTGAACTTGTATGTTTCATCGGTTTCATCCATCCATTTCCGAAAATATATTCAACTACAAAAATCATTACATTTGTTAATGCTGGTTATTGTTGGTAGAAACAGTCTAGCAATAGGCTGTCATTGCACAATTAATTAATGTGCAGTGCTTTCAAGATGTTGACCTCGCGTACATAGGCCTACAGCACGGTAGAAGACTGTGGTGTGGTTTTGTTTTGTTTTGCCACACACTCCACTGCTTCTGAAACAGATTCCGAAGACTGCAAACTATATTGAAAATATCTCAACATACAAGTGCAAAAATAAATAAAAAATCCTGGTGAGGGAAATTTTAGAATTTTACTGTTGCAAAAGTTTACATTGCACACAACATAAAATACCAAAATGGTATTTAGTAAAAAAAATAGTTTTCGATGTAAAACCAGGTTGTATGGTCACCTGCAGTGACATCCCTTGCATACATTTCTACAGTATATATGTCATGGTAATATTATTTTGTAAGTGATATGTATTGTATGCATCAAGCCAAATGAAATAAAATAAGGGGCTGCATTCCCGCTTAACATATCATAATATTAAAGTGCTATCGTCACATCAGTATCATTTTCTGTATTTTATTTACTTGACACAACATTTATAACATTTGTCCTAGCGAAATACATTTATGGTATTTAAAGTCGTGTACATTAATGACACCGATTTGAGAAGCCTGGACAGAATCTGCGCTACTAAATATAATTTGCGAGATAACGTCAAGAGCACAACGCCGTCCTGTTTTATATTAATTTATAGATTTATTTACATGGTCGAATGAAGAATAATGGCAAAAATAACTATTTAGTGGTTTTAAAGTGACAATATATTTTACTCATTACATAACATCGTTCTTTTTCCCAACTCGGTAATAGAAAAAAGCTGTCTATACAGTCATTAATTATGTGATTCACAGTAAAACATTTTCCACAACAATAATTACACATTACCATCAAATAAAATTGACAAATCTTTTTGTATTCTTGTTTGCTTACCTATTGATGAAATACTCTTTAATTTAAAATATATTTTACCTATAATATCTCGTCACAATTCACAATATTGTCTTGTAAGATTCTTTTCTGCATCTATGTGAATCCTATCGTCATGTCGAGGTTAAGGGGTCCTATCTGCCACTCATTTGAGTGGCTCAGAAGACCCTTTAAATCCGAGACGACGACATGTAAATATCAAATGCAAATGATTCAACGATATGAGGGCAACCACTTATCAATTGCTGGGCTACCCACGTGCAATGCGTACGTTAACACGACATGAAATATTTGAAATGAAAATGACAAACTAAAACCATTTTTCTAAGAAGCATATTTAACTCGTGTTTCTAACACGAATCTATCACGCAAGTTTATACGAAATGTTGCTATAATTATTCAATAATGTGAATCATTCTAAAATAAGACGCCCACACATATATGGTCACGTCGTTAACCGTTCTCTACCCAAGTTGTGGCCAACCAAGTTTGCAATAATACGTATCTTCGTTAGCCGCCCAAGTGTGCAATAATTCAATTTTCTTACACTAAAATATCTGCTTATTTTATCTTGAAATGACCATGAAATCACCTTGGTGTCATCTTACAACTATGCCACATTAAAGCCGGGATGGTTATATAGTTATGTGTCATTTAAAAAAACTTGGGTTCGAGAAATACGCTTTTTGTGGAGAATTAACATGTGAGGCTAATAATTATTGATGAAATCATTTTTCAACACACGTTATGGTTAGTGGATCACCATTATATGGGGGGGGGGTTATTATATGGGGGGGGGGGATAATGGCCCAAGTTGATATTCCACCCCTAATTTAATAATCCCGTCATGTGACAGGCTGAGCCAGTATTTCATTGGTCGGGAGTAGAATAGTTATGGTGCGTTTTGATATGACTGTATGTTATTATTTACCAGTAAAGTTGAAAAACTAGATTAAGATATTTTTCTTCATCATATCCCAGCTCAATTGAAAGTTATTTTGCGAATAATTTATAAACACCTAGGGAACGATATAGTATTGTGTGAAACGCAGTGACGTCACTCGGTGAAAACAAGGTTGCATAACACCCCCTCCCCCATACATCATTCTGTAAAAACGCAGTGACATCACTCGGTGGGAACAAGGTTATATAAGAACCCTCCCCCATACTTCATTGTATTAGCCAGCTCGGTGAAAACACAGGAGGTCGAGGTTCACAGAATTGTGTTACTGACAAGATATCACACACCCTTAAGGTTCAGCTTCGCAGACGAACTAGTGATTTGAAATGGGCAGAGTGCTACATTGAAGGCACAAAACGCATAATATCAGTATGCGCATATAAGAATACTATGTTGGGCGTCCGAATTCAACGCACACCGTCCGTAATCACCGACCGAAATCACCGCGGCGTCTGAATTCACCGCACACCGTCCGAAATTAAAATGATTTACGGTGATTTCGGACCTCGATCATTTCATTATTTACTAATTAGTTCATTTATTTATTCATCCATTGAGTCATTCATTTACTCATTCATATTCCTACTCATTCATTTCTTCATTCATTGCTTTAAATATTCATTCATTTATTCTTTCTCTTTGCATTCATTCATTCATTCATTCATTCATTCATTCATTCATTCATTCATTCATTCATTCATTCATTCATTCATTCATTCATTCATTCATTCTTTCAATCAAATTTATTCACTCATTTATTCATGCAATTATTCATTCTTTCTCTTGCTTATCTATTCATTCAAATAGTCATTTATTTACTATTTTTCATTGATTCATTCGTTTATCTACTCATTATTATAATTATTGACTTTGTGGTTCTAAAGTCCATTCATGCAAACCCAGTCGACAGAAGATTGTTAAACTAATGTTGGATTAGAATTAAACTAACTTTAAACAAACACACCTGGAAAGTAGCAGATTCCACCCTTTAACCCTTTAACCGCCAAATTATTCAATCTGAATTTTCACCCACTTGAAATTGTGTCTCGCTGACGCGATGCACAACTTCAAGTGAGGGAAAATTATTCAGATTTGACGAAATGGAGGTCAACTGTTTTCAAATTTTGCTGATTGATGTCATATTTTATCTTTACCATGTTTAAAAGGTGGTACTTAATGTGCTAATAAAAAATGAAAACCCGAATATATGCGACACCGGCGGTTAAAGGGTTAATATCAATGGAACAAAAACGTTATTAGTCAATAGTAGAAATTCGTCAAGTTTGTCAGATTCAGCCAGTTTTTATATTTTTGAAGGAAGAGGCTATACAGCGGCCAGCCGCTGTGCTGTGTTGAACATTCGCTTATTCAGCGGCCGAAATATATACTTGTTAGGACTACATGAATTATCTGGCTGCTGAATTGCGGCAAATATCTCCTTCTAGAGCGGCCGAAATATAATAAGCCAATCACAGCGCGCTTAACATAATCAAGATGGCGATGTTAACGGATTCGACACTTGGTTAAGAAAGTTAGACATTAAAACAATTATGTCCACTGGTAGATATCATAACCGCTATGAAGGGAAAGTCTGTTGTGTCACATAATAAAAACAGTATGTCAGAGAACTATTAGAATGGATGTGCTAACCAAAAAATGTGACTTCCACGCAGCATCATCGGCTGCTCTATAACAAAATAAAGGCTCTTATGCAGCGGCTAGCAGTGACAGGAGAGCGATTTCTAACACACAGCAGCCATTTTTTTCTAAAAAGGGCGCCACATGCTAGAATTATCGGCTGCTGTATAACACCACACAAGCGCTTATACAGCGGCCAGCTTTTTCAGCGGTGAAGAGGGATACACTTCAGGGAACTGTGACATTTTCTAGAATTTCTAATTGTTTTAAATCGTCATACTGGGAAATACGAGCACATATCTATTCCCAGTAATCAACAGATACGAGATGTATTTACTAGCTTAAACGATTTCACTCTGCAATAACATAATTGAATGTAGGTCTATTTATAAACAAGAATATGGGACGTCTGGTGTTTTGAATAGAACCAGATAATCGGAAAGATTTTAACTTTATTTTGTGTCTTTCTCTTTCCTAAGCATAGAAATTAAATGAATATATATATAAAAGTAGCTCGGATCCTTCAATAGCAGCTAACATGTCGATTTATTGTTGGGCCAGTGTCTTAGATTGTGGTACATCATGTACATAATTCAACCGACAATTGGTCAACATCTAACGTTTTAGTACAAGAGCATACTTATGCCTATCCAGTAATGCTGGCAAGCTATGTATTAAGGTTCCCCCTGCCAGGGGGAGGCTTTTTGTTTTTGTACGGTTTTGTCCGCCAACGCCTCCGCCTCGTGTGGCCGCACCCATACCTTGTCACCCTCATAATTATCTACAAATACGCTTCTCCAATTCATTCGGTGTTCCAGAGACCGATAACTAGCATGAATTTCTAAGCAGCATCAATTTTTCAGAAAGTTTTTAAAAATATCCCGGTCATGGCGGCCAACTTTAAACTTTTTCCATTAAATTAAGTCCTTGTCAACCTGATAACTTCAAAACCGCTTATCCGATATTCCATATCCAACATACTGTATATTATTAATTCCTAGACCGCATCAATTTTTCAGTGAGTTTTGAAAAATATCCGGGTCATGGTTGCCACCTTAATCTTTTTTCATCAAATTAGGACCCGATTTACTCAATATTCAAAATACTGCATAGTAGTATTAATTCCTAAACCGCATCCATTTTTCAGAAAGTTCGGAAAAATATGCGGGTCATGGCGGCCATCTTTAATCTTTTTTTCATCAAATTAGTTATTCAATATTCAAAATACTGCATAGTAGTAATAATTCCTATACCGCATCAATTTTTCAGAAATATTCCATATCCAACATACTGCATATAGTAGTACCGGTAGTAATAATTTCTAGACCGCATCATTTTTTCTGATAACTTCAAAACCGCTTATCTGACATACTCCATATCCAACATACTGCATAGTAGTACCTAGACCGCATCAACTTTTCAAAAAGTTTGGGAAAATATGCGGGTCATGGTGGCCATCTTTAATATATGTTTATCAAATTAGGACCCAATTTACTCAATATTCAAAACACTGCATAGTAGTAGTAATTCCTAGACTGCAGCATTTTTTCAGAAAGTTCAGAAAAATATCCGGGTCATGACGGCTATCTTTAATCTTTTTTCGTCAAATGATGACCTTGTCACCCTGATAACTTCAAACCGATATACTCCATATCCAACATACTGCATAGTAGTATTAATTACTAGACCGCATCAATTTTTCAGAAAGTTTGGAAAGATATCCGGGTCATGGTGTCCATGCTTAATCTTTTTTCGTCAAATTAGAACCTTGTCATCCTGATAAATTCAAAGGCGCTTATCATACACACTCAATATTCAACATACTGCATGCTAGTAATAATTCCTAAACTGCATCAGTTTTTGAGAAAGTTGAGAAACACCGGTTTTTGGCGGCCATCTTTAATATATTTGGATCTAAATAGCACCTTGTCCCCCTAAAGCTGCTAGCCTCTGCCTCCTAATATTACTTGATAATTACATGTACAAATTGATGAGCTGGTAAAATTTTAATTAATTTAGAACTTTTATTTGAAAAGTGCGAGGGGGAGCCTTCTTGGGTGTTTACATTATAAACACTTACTTCTAGTTTATGTTTTATGATTTTCAGGAGGTCAGGGGTATACTGATATAGAAAAATATTGGTGCCATTTTTGCAATACGTATTTTGGTGTGTTTTTATAGGAATTTCGAAATGACCACAATGGAGTGAAAAGAACAAATATAAATTTTAAATTAGTTTTATTTTCGAATAGAAGTGCCCATCATGCAGTTTTGTGCATTGATATGCCAGTAATATTAAATAATCAAACCTTGGAGCCTTACATGCTAACATTTGTTTTAGGTGCATAGATAACAGCTGCAACGAGCATCATGTTGGGCATTAAGTTAAACAGTTTATTCGTAGTCCACCAGGGTTACTATGACTATTGGTTGTCATGTTCCTCTCAGACGAATAAATACTTGTTACTTGTTGCCAGTGATAAAACTTTCTTTTAACATTGTATGATTTGCTTATTATAAGTGGACGCAACACAAATACAACAATAACTCTCTAATAATTCTTTTGCATTTATTAATGGAATGTCTCAGCTTGTTAATATGTTTTTGTATTCTAAAGAAGTGATCCCATTCTTCATTCCACGATGTTACGTGAATCTGTACCATCTCTGAAACAAATAAGAAGTATGCCTATGTATTATTAGATAAAGGATATATTTTATTAGTGGGGCAGATAAGTGTAGAAAGCAACACGGGGGCTGATGGATTAAGGATATCATGGATATAGTGCCAAGCTGAATTGTCTTCGAGGCGCGAACAAAAATAGTGAAAATTCAAAACGGCTTCCACCAAAGTCTAAATATCCACAAAACTAGAGATGTGTTTCCGCATAAAAGCATCCCCTTCTGCATTAGCTTTAAAGGCGGAATATTCGCAGGTGATAATGGTAAAATGCAATAAGCAATAATGCAATACAATTTTGTGCACGGTTAACCCTTTTTATTGTTCACAATAAAACATAAATCTAATTAGCTTTAGACAATCAAACCTGGAACAGTTCTAAAAAATGTGAGAGGGTTATACACTGCTTCAGTCCAATCAAAGACCGTATCGAAGCACAACTGATTATTTTTTTTTAATCTTAAAATGTCAATTTTGGACACTAAACAAATACGTAAATCAGTTCGGACGCTATCGTTGGACAACTGAATTTGGCAGCCATTTTCTAAAATAGTCGCTAGGCCAGGTAAAAAAAAATCAACAAAATTACTCCCCAGGCCTACCCTAGCAGCATGGAATCTTTAAATAATTTGGTCAGCGCCCCTCGCAGGAAATCAGATTATTTGTCATACTTTGGCAAGTGTCAGATCTGATGTAAAAACGGATGAAAATCCACAGGTGATCAAAAAATGAATTTCATTTAAATTCACCATCTTAATCTTTTTAATTGATATTTCTTCACATTTTCATTCAACTTGAGATGTGAATTGAAGGGTTCCGTGTAATAACCTGTTAAGCGCCATTAACAGGTTCTTTCTGATAACGACGGGTTTGAGGTGCTGAGGTAGGGGAGATTAGTGTGTGAAAAAATCTTAACTCTACGACCATTATAAAGCACTTTTCTCAGAAGCAAGTACATGTTTATGGCTGTTATTGAGACAAATGTCACTATAATAAAATGTTAAGTGTGTTTACCAGTGAATATTACTGAATAACATGTAGCAAATCCTACCGGTAAACTAACTTAACATGTTCTTGCAAATAATAGAATCACAAATCAGAAATGGTAAGCACCATTAACATGATTTTACAAATATCAACACTATTAATTTTAAATGTGCAAAAGTATTCAGATAAATGGTTGTGAAGTCACTGTTTCACAGATATGTAATGGATATCCATGATTTCTGGAATAAATCGAATAAAGCAATAAAATGTTAATGTCATTTACCATAAAATATTGTGATGTTGAATTTGAAAACTATTGGCAAAATATATGTAGGTTTTTAATTCTCCGCGGAAGGTTTTTAATTATCTGCGGAAGGTTTTAATTATCCGTGGAAGGTTTTTAATTCTCCGCGAACATAGAAACAAATCAGATGTTTCCAATCATTTTTTGTGTTAAATACACAGATTCAAATACTTAGTTGTTGCGTTATTAAGTTTGGAATTTTGAATGAAAATTGTTAAATAAAAAAAGTTAAAATTTCGAGTGCTCATTTCTAATGATACAATCAATTATGCAATCAAATGGTATTTGACCAGGCTAACTTTCTCAGTTGAATCCAGGATAAAAAAAAACATAAAAAGTAATTGAAATATGACATTTTTAACAACCTTCGCAATTAACATATTATATTTTTTTTCAATGTAATACCTGGATATATCCGTATTCATCCAACAAAATTTTAACTGTGGCATTTTGATCCGAGTCGAGAAATTTCTCCAGAACTTTTGGGGTATAAGGGTTAAATATTCTTCAATGTAGTCTGCATGATATAGGTGGATTAACGATACTACAAAACGCGAATATTACAAATTAAAATTATGCTGCGCCCTACCTTGGACGCCATACTAAATGAATATGTGTTGATGGCAATTACAATTACAATTTATTATTCCATGATTACTAATACTTTGTGATTTGAAAACAGAGACCAGTTTAAAATGTGTTATTTATTTTTGTCACTAGGAAAAACATATTTTTAATGATCAGGAAAGGTGCATCTAGCTTCTCAATACTTTGGCCGCCGTGTAAGGCATTATATAGCCTTATATAGCAGCCCATTGTTTCCTGACCGCTTGACAAGTGCATATGTGCTGTTATACAGCAGCCCAATATTCTACAAGTTGCTTCTGGCTTCTGAATACTTTGGCCACTGTGTCAAGCATCATAATAGGCTTATATAGCATCCCATTGTTTCCTGACCGCTGCATAAGTTCATATGTGCTGTTATACAGCAGCCCAGTATTCTAGAAGGTGCATCTGGCTTCTAAATACTTTGGCCGCTCTATAAGGCATTATCTAGTCTTATAAAGCAGCCCATTGTATCCTGGCCGCTGTCTTAGCATATACATGCTGTTATACAGAAGCCCAATATTCTACAAGTTGCTTCTGGCGTCTGAATACTTTGGCATTATAATAGGCTTATATAGCAGCCCGTTGTTTCCTGACCACTGCATAAGTGCATATGTACTGTTATAGAACAGCCCAGTATTCTAGAAGGTGCATCTGGCTTCTGAATACTTTGACCGATGTGTAAAGCATTATATAACCCTATGTAGCAGCCCATTGTTTCCTGGCCGCTGCAGAAGTGCATATGTAGGCCTACTGTTATACAGCAGCCCAGTATTCTAGAAGGTGCATCTGGCTTGTAAATACTTTGACCGCTGTATAAGGCATTATTTAGCCTTATATAGCAGCCCATTGTTTCCTGACCGCTGCATAAGTGCATATGTGCTGTTATGCAGCAGCCCAGTATTCTAGAAGACGCGTCTGGCTTGTAAATACTTTGGCCGCTGTATAAGGCATTATGTAGTCTTATATAGCAGCCCATTATATACTGGCCGCTGTCTTAGCATATACATGCTGCTATACAGCAGCCCAGTATTGTACAAGTTGCTTCTGGCTTCTGAATACTTTGGCCGCTGTGTCAAGCATCATAATAGTCTTATATAGCAGCCCATTGTTTCCTGACCGCTGCATAAATGCATCACATGCGGGTATACAGCAGCCCAGTATTCTAGAAGGTGCATCTGGCTTCTGGATACTTTGGCCGCAGTGTCAAGTATTATATAGGCTCATATAGCAGCCCATTATTTCCTGGCCGCTTGATAAGTACCTATGTGCTGTTATACAGCAGCCTAGTATTCTTTGAGGTACATCTGGCTTCTAAATACTTTGGCCGCTGTATAAGGCTTTATATAGCCTTATATAGCAGCCCATTCTTTCCTGGCCGCTGTATAAGCATCTACATGCTGTTATACAGCAACCCAGTATTCTTGAAGCTGCATCTGGCTTCTAAATACTTTGGCCGCTGTAAAAGGCATTATGTAGTCTTATATAGCAGCCCGTTATATCCTGGCCGCTGTATTAGCATATACATGCTGCTATACAGCAGCCCAGTATTCTTCAAGTTGCTTCTGGCTTCTGAATACTTTGGCCGCTGTGTCAAGCATTATAATAGACTTATATAGCAGCCCGTTGTTTCCTGACCCTTGAGCCTAGTCCAATATTAGTCATGGGGAGGGGGTGCATTGGGTACGACCCGGCACTAGGCTTAGGCTATACTATAGGCCTAGATCTAGGTATATGAATGATTGTAGGCCTAATACTAATCTAATATAATCCTTCAATTTGGCCTATAAGCAACAGATAATAGTCGGACATTCATAATGTTACTATAGATAGGCCTATAGCCTAGTTTATATTATGATGTATAAACATAAAAAGGCAAGATAAAACCATAAACAAGATTACTCACCTCTGATTGGGGCGGATGCCTTTCCCTGTCTTATTTGGGTGACCTGCGTGTTTGCAGCTCAATCGGATACTTGAATATACAAATTTGTCTGAATAATTAGCTTTTCCTGGCCCAATTTCTTTATTTTTAGCTGCTACCGTCTTGGCCCCACGCTTAACAAACTTAGTGCATGTCTTTTCTTCGTATGATTCAACTTCTTTAATGAAATCGGCGTAGCTGTCGAAGGTACGATCTTTCTCCAGCTGTGCCATCTTCCCTGTGTCTGCAAGTTCCATGACACGCGACGTCGTGCGTACATCTAGCATATTATCAAACGCGCTGTGATTGGTCAACCTCGGCTGCTGAATAAGATGATTATTAATCTAATGCCACGGCCGGCCGCTGTATAGCCGTATCCATTTTTGAAATACAAAGTAGTAATTTAGGCTTTGATCTGACAAAATAAAATTTAACTTGTCCATGAATGTGTTTTTAAAGTCTATTATCAAACAGTTTTCCGCATGGAAAAGCAGACATGCTGAAAACACAGGCATGTTGGAAACAACTCGATTCAGACTCACTTACAAATGGCTGGATGGAGAGAAGAATACTGACAGGTAGATTTATTTAATGCACATAACATTGTATTTTATTTTAAACACTTATCACAAATTATTCAAATATTAATAATATTAGTATTTAATATATTTGACTTGTTGTTACAGTCTGTGTTGAGAATTGAATCAAGCGATTTGAAAGATAAAACATCTCTACGATAATCATACATCACGTTTTCTGGTGTGGTGGAAGTTTACTAATGATGGGGTAGACAGGCCAGATGTGTAAATAAAGACTATTGGAAGGTAGAGAGACATGTGTTATATTAGCTACACCTGATCAAACAAACGTCATCATCACCAGCTCCTTTTGTTCTCCAGCTCATAAAGTATGTTCCGTGCTCGCAAGTCGAATGTGTTTGTGACTGATTTAGTTTTCTAGTTTGCTCTCTTATAAAACAGAAAATTAAGCCAAGTTACACATTGCCAATATAAAAAATGTATGACTTAGACAATAATCACATTAGACTAAGTAACTGTTCAATAATTGCTCAGTTTGTTTTTGAATATTTGTGTTGGGCCACCGTTGATTGTGCTTTCTAGTGATATGGACACCTCAGAGGGTTGAATAAACTAAGAATACCACAATAGCAACAGCATGATGTATCAACGTAAAACTATAATATGTTATATTTGAAATATATATTCGATGCATCGTGTTTCCGAGACGTTGGTCGAGGCTTGTTTGGCCGTCGGGCCAGTATTAGTTCAACGGCGGAACAGGGATTGACCGGCGTCTCGTGTTTTCTTCTTTAGCGAAAGCCAGCTAGACCCCGCTATACCTTGCTGGTTCGATGCTGGTCCATTGTCGTAGACGGTGGACCAGCATTGAACCGGGAGGTCTTTATATCTCTGCTTGCTTTGTATGTATATGGGTGATCCGATTCATGCCCGGCAGGGACGAGACGTCGGCCCGGTGTTGGGTCGGCGTCTCGTGTTTGCTGGGCAGGACCATGTTGATGTGAGCTGCTGTTAAATAGACACGACGTATTGGCATTGGCAGTGCTGATTTGGTGCCGGACCGGCATCGTAGGCGGTGGACTGGCATTGAATCGGCATAGGGCTGGTTTGCTGGGCGACCAGATGACGAAATATATATATATATATATATATATATATATATATATATATATATATATATATATATATATATATATTTCGAAACATTCATACTATCATTTCTGTTACTTTTCATCCTATTATGTATAATCGTGTTCCTTTTTGTTCCGTACTGTGTATTGTATATGTAGTATGAATGTATTTGTATATGAAATCCGAAAATAAAAAAAGGTAAAAAAAAATATATATTTGAAATATATTTTAGAATTATATCAAAAGTACAAAGTGACTCAATATAATAGTTATTTTGATAAATCCAGACAATTATATGGAATGAGTTCTGTGAGAATAATTATACCACAAGAATGTGAACACTTGACCTAATTCTCCTCTCTCAGAAAATGATTCAATAAATAATTACTCCTGAAACGTTTCTTTCATTTGGAATGCTACACATGGCTATTAATTAGAAAAGTTCAAACGCACGTCATCTGAAAACTGCCTTCACTTGTTTATGTCTTATGACCATTACGAAGCCAGAACCCATAATTATCTGTGCATGTATCTATCTATTCATTCACCAGCTATTGTATCTGATCATGAAAACATTGCTAAAATCAGAATTTAGCATGTTTTCTTTCAGGAGATCTTAGTACTCAGCATCTATCCATCCATTCATCCATTCATTTATCCATCCAATCATCCATCCAATCAATCAATCAATCAATCAATCAATCAATCAATCAATCAATCAATCAATCAATCAATCAATCAATCAATAAATCAATCAATCAATCAATCAATCAATCAATCAATCAATCAATCAATCAATCAACTAATCAATCAATCAATCAATCAATCAATCAATCAATCAATCAATCAATCAATCAATCAATCAATCAATCAATCAATCAATCAATCAATCAATCAATCAATCAATCAATCAATCAATCAAAAAATCAATCAATCAATCAATCAATCAATCAATCAATCAATCAATCAGAGGAAACCCATGGGGATTTATTTCATATTGCACACTCATCACCAGGGAGTGTATATGTGCCTTTTGGAGGTCATGACATTCGACCTACTTTTTTACCTACATATCTGATCGAAAATAGCTTAGACACTAACAATCATGTTTCCGGAGCATATCTAAGAAAACCATGGTGAGATTACATACATATTGCACACGCACATAATTCAGGGACCATGCTTGTTGTAATCTACACGTAACTATAAAACATGGCCAAATACAGTGGTCTTTGTCACCTACAGAATTTTTTCTCATATTAAACAGGATTAATATTGTGATCGTTTTATAATATGTCATGCATTAGAGGTGATTTAAAGTTGATTTAGCCTGTAACATACACGTTGTCATGACAGCACGTGGGTTATGCTGTCGAAGTATGAGGCAACAAAATCATTACCGTTTCCATTACTTAAATATATGTTAGGACGCAGCTTTCTCTCCCATTACCCTGTAAATGAGGGTAATTTTTTTTGGTTTGGGGCTTGTCCGTTGTATGAGTTCAGAAACAATTTGATATTTACAGAGTAGCAGGGAAACTCAGGGATGAATAGCTTTTAAAAAATGTTTATATCCTACATAATGTTTACAGCAACTTCCCAATAACTGTGAGACAATCATCTCGGAGGTGTTGTTTGTGCTGTATATTCAAACACATACCGGCATGTCTGATGAGTCAATGTGATTTATATTAGGCATATTATGGCATTGTCGTCTTCTTTGGCGTCAGACATTTACAAATATGTGATGGGAGATGATCAACGGAGCCATAGTGTAGCAGAAAGTCAGTGATCCGTGCATTATAATTACCTGACACGTCATCTTATTTAACCCATTAAGTGATTAAGTGAGAAAGTTTCTTTCACTTGAAGTTGTGTCTTCCTGACGCGATACACAGCTTCACATGAAAGAACATTTGTATCTTTGTTTTTTTTACAGATTTGTCAAACAGTCATGTTTAAATCTTTTTGTGGATTGAAGACAACAATCACCTGAAAAATGTATGCCTACTATTGAAATATTAATAAAATGTTAAAAATAATATAGTTGTCATCGACACATAGAGGGTTCAATCGTCGAAGAAGCAGCCTGACCTTTCCTACAGGCAAGGCGTGGCACAAACATGGGGCGCTGATCCCATGTTGGTTTGATGCTGGGCCAGCGTCGCAGATTGTAAGCCAGCACTAAAAAACATGAGCCGAACCTATTCTGTTTGTTGGGACTACAACCTTAATTTCACTTGCCACAAATATAATCTAATTATAACCATAATCTAAAAAACAATTCATGGTCATGGTTAGCGCCTAAAAGGTAAATGAATGAAAGTAAATGAATAATGGCTAAATGCCCTTAGGACGATAACTGTGAGGCAATTCAGATGTGTATAATTGATCAATTATATAGTGTAACGTACGTAATATAATTGCAATTTTGGCTAAAGCGTATATTCGGCCGTAATAAGCTAAGGGAAACCGAAAGAAACACCCCCCCCCCCCCTCCCAAACGGTTTCGATTTCAGACCTCTGAAATACTGTATAATATCATGTTGCCCGCCTGGCTCTTTTGTCTCTACTAATTGGATGCTAAACAACCAATGACATCCCACTGATGTGTCTACGACCGTGTGTAGGTTCCATCCTTGTGTTTCTATCTTTTGCTTGCCACCAGATGGGGCCATCATCTAATGCTGTCCATGAGTATAGACACGATTATGGACATATTATAGACAGTTTTGAGTGTCCTTGACGTGTGTGTTCATTTTGAATGGACACTTAGAAAGGACACACAAGGTCATTTGTAACAGATATAGATATATTTGCTTGTGTGTCTAGACACACAAGTAAAAATAGCCACACAAGTATGTTATGTACCCACGAAAAGTCACACAAGTATGGTTCCGCAAACACAGACAGACAGACAGACAGACAGACAGACAGACAGACAGACAGACAGACAGACAGACAGACAGACAGACAGACAGACAGACAGACAGACAGACAGACAGACAGACAGACAGACAGACAGACAGACAGACAGCAGACAGACAGACAGACAGACAGACAGACAGACAGGTATTTTATTGAAAGGAAGTCATTACAGACGTATTTGTCATAGAAGTGAGAGAGATATACGTACATGTATATACAAGATTGTTAACTTGTTAAAAAATCATGTGAGAATATACATGGTATGACATACATAACTAGAATCATATTAAATGACATTGCCATAATAAACACTGGATATCTCGATAATACAGATGACAAATTAATACTTAAACTAAAAATAAAAGGCATTGCCAAGAGCACATGGGGGTCTATCATATTGTTTCCCGCACCAAAACTAGAGATAAAGTACCTACTATGTATAACATACTAATTATATATGGTAGCAAAAAAAGACACTCTGGAAAGCGTAGACAATTTAAATATATAAAAATGCATAATTATTATGCTACAGTAACTGAAGTATGTTATAAAAATTTTATGGTATTTAAAAAAAATTGAATATTTTATCATGCAAGTACAATCAATGTGGGAATCCGCGAAACTGATGCATGTAGCTCCGAGCCATGTGACCATGCAAGCACAGTCGCTATGAGCTCAGAGATTCCCTGATATTGACTAGTGGTGCAAAATTAACAACGTATTAGCAGTAACAATGACGGATAATAGTTATTTGTGCCATTCCTAAAACAAAAGTTCTCATTTTTAACAAATGTTATTCGTCAGAATGTGACAACTTCTACTATAGTGATAACGTAGAAGAGGCTGAAAAATATAAATAGCTTGGGGTTGTATATAGCACTAAATATCCTAAGAATGTATTGCTTTTTAAATTTCATCTATAGTTATAGGGCTGTTTAGGATGATGTACATGTATCTATTTTTATTATATTATTCATATGCTCGTAGTCAAAGTAATCCACATGAGAACGATGAACTTGCTCAAAATATTTCACAAATGCTGGGATGATGCTGGACCAGGTTTGAAAACGTTGGACCAGCATTACTCTGTTATTGAGTCAACGTATCGTGTTAGCTGAGCGTCACCTGTTATTTGTAAACAATGACTATGCATACCTGCTTCTACGGGCGCATCAATCCCTGAAGTACCAAAGGGAAGAAGACAATTTAAAAGTATTGATAACTAATCACCAAATTATTGGATAAAAATAAAAGTTACCCTCCCTCAATACTTATAATTCATAATTACTCATAATTACTCATCGTAATATGATAAAATAATACTTGATAGACTAGAAAAGCATTCGTTCCAACCCCAACACCGGGGGACAGCATTGATAGCGATTTCACGTTTTCGGGGGAGTCGACCATCTTATTGTATATGGTATGTTATGATATTTTTGAACCTGTTGAAAAAAAGTTCATGAGCACACGTTCTGTTCTGTACAAAAACCTCAAATTGGAAGTTTGCGAAATTGCCCGATTTTCATTCACTCCGAGATGAGAATGAAAATGTGAAAATTCTGGATAAGTTATATTGTTGATCCCAATGGCAGTAAATAATCATGAAAATGTAGTTAAAGACTTTGACAACGTACACCGAAACTCAAAGAACAAAAATCACGTAAAGCATGGATGTTAAACCTAGTAAATTCGCTATAAGCTATACATTCTGCTATATATCAAGTCGAATTCCTCACGTAACCTTGGTCTGATCAACAACTTGGTCTGATGGTTCGTCTTCATGGCGATATTTTCTCACGGCGCAATGTTTATATTAGTTCAGTTGATGACGTAAAACGACTTGCCCGAGGTTACACGACATTGCAATATCGAGAGGCTGAGATGGTGCATTGAACCGATGTAGTTTTGTTGTTGGTCCAGCGTCTGCGACGCTGTACCAACAACAAAACAACACCGGCTGAACGCCTCGGGTTTGATGGACAGCGTCATTTACATAATGCGATGGTGATAGAGGGGGAGAGGGCTGCGGTGTCATACTACTTGAGAACACCGCCTGACTGGAGAACCCGTGACGCTTGTCACAAGCGACTCTCACAGCTCACTCTATTGTCTGTCCATCACGGAACACCATCTACGGGTCCTCCTAATTATTGATAATAACTTTCAACATGGAGAAGGAAGAGAAGACATTTGTGGCGTGGGATTACGTTGTTTTCGCCCTGGTGCTTGTGATTTCTGCGTCAATTGGCATATTTTACGGTCTCACAGGTGCGTACATGTGATGTGTGTATCGTTGTTATTCTGTAGAATATATTACATAGTTCGAACACTGCTCTTTGACTTGTCAAACATCAGTTTTGTTTGTACTGTGTCGTTTCATTTCTGCACATAACTTAGCGTATACGTACAGTTGAAGATTTACATGAGTGAGTGAGTGAGTGAGTGAGTGAGTGAGTGAATGAATGAATGAATGAATGAATGAATGAATGAATGAATGAATGAATGAATGAATGAATGTCAGCTGTTAAAATACACAAAACAATCATTACTATTTGTATAATGTTATAAAACGAGTGATAAATTGTGACTTAGTAGGCTAAACACTGAGATGACTCCTTTGTACAGCAAGACCATATAAGTATTTGCTAATACCCCAGTCACACATAGAAAACACAGCGCACGCATTTATGCTATTGTCACACGAGGCTTTTTAAACCAAGCGATGCACAAATGGGGGCATCGCCAGGGCAGTGCCATCATGTGCCAGTAGTTCGGCAAATTATCGGCGACGTACGCGAGTAATCGCCATGTTTTACCAAGGCATCGGGACATCGAGAAAAATTGCAGTGCATGCATAGAAATTTTCTCCATTTGTTTCGTCGCCCAGAACCATCGGCGCAGAACACAATTGACAGTCGGCGAACATTCGGCGATGTACACCAAGGTTCAATATGTCACAGAGACAACGGCAACACATTGGCGATGCTCTCAACATGCTCGTGTAAACATCGGCGACTTCGTATCATAGGTCACATATATGATGTAGGGCCTATATGGATGGGTCCACACCTTGCTGGCTCATTCTTGCCAAGTGATTTTCGTGACCCATCTTAAATCGTAAAATTCGAGACTTCGCATAAATATATAGTTGAACTTAGCACCGCTCGGCATTAACTTCAGCAAACTAGTATATGCCCTTATGTATTTTCGTGCAAAATGTTTGTTAATAGTGATTTTATCTGCTACGTGTTCTAGAGGTTGTGTGCTAGGCCTTGAACGAAATTTAGGATACTGTGTGGAGGACAGTGCCATCTGATACATCTCACCATGCTCAGGAGGTTATTCTCCGATAGGGGGTGGGGCACTAGGTGAAAATTTGGGCTCGGTGTGCAGACAAGATACTCAAACCCTTAGTCTTGAATATACATTTGTGGCCGAAAATATATCTTTGAATATATTTTTTATCGAAAATAACTAGGACCTACCCAGCAAACACAGGATATTCATTCAATGCTGTTTCAATGTTGGGCCAGAGTCGGAGACAGTTTCGAGCGAAAACATATCATTTAATAGGCCTACACAGAATTGGACGATAACACACCCTTTTTGAATAGACAAAATGCTCGGGATAGCCTAAACGTTTTGGGCGGGGGCCCTAGGGTAGTGGTTAGCATCGCTGCCTTTCACGCCAGAGTCCGGGGTTCGGTTCCCGGTCTCGGCGGTTTGAAAGAAACAAAATTGTTTCTTCCCCATCCACGTGTGAAAGTTAGTATTGTGGGGAGCCTCCGTGACCGAGAGGTAGCGTGCTCGGCCTCAGACCGCCAGGGCTCGAATTTCGAATCCTGTGTCTGGAGGACAGTGTCATCTCAATCATCTCACCATCCTCAGGAGGTTCTCCTGGCCCAGTTTAGCCTATATGTGCACAAAGGTGGCCTAAAGCCCGATTCATTTATTTAGCCTAAACGTTTTAACAATCAATCTGTCACTGTCTAAAAACATGAAAACCCTGCTTTTTGCACAGCACACTCATCCAGGTGTGCGTAATGTTCGAGACACAAAGCAGCCTTTGAATAAACACATAATACGGCTGGGTTATTTTAATGACCCTTGAATATGCAGTACATGTGATTTTCATACCCTTAGATGTTCAAAAATTGTCACCTCTTGAAAATACAGAAATCGGTACAGCTCTAATACACCATGTACACGGGAAGTTATCCTGGTCCAGTTTCGTCATAATTTATATGTGCAAACAAGTGTCGGAATACCCCAGTTATTCGTTCACTTATTTACTCATTTATTTTCATCCTCCCCCCTATGATATATATTATCAACACATTTCTGAAATATTATTCAATTAATTACCATTTTTTAAATATTACTTAAACATTATCTTCAATGCAAGGAAATACCAAGGGCAGCTACAGTAGTCCCCCTCTGTTACGACTTTCATACTGCCAGAGAACCAAAGTCGCATCCAAGGGGTGAAAAAAACTCTAGAAAAAACGTAAAATGGGCCGAATTTGTTGTTTAAGACAGCCCCCTTTTAACACCTCCATTTTCGTTGTGACACGATCAGCGCTGTTGACAGTCTGTGTTAATTGCCTGTTCTAACAGTAACGCGTAATTCAGAAGTACTGGAAGTGGCTTGTGTTTTCATAAGCATTGAGGAAGTGTTTTTTCCACATGTCAATATAGGCCTATGTTTTACAGTACAAAACTTGTGACACTGACTGTGACGGCTACTTTCAATTTGTGTCAACGCCAAAAGTTAAGACTACAGGTTGAATACTGAGTCATAGTGTTCCATTCTGGCCCAGCATTAAAACAATGTATCCTATTACCTATAATAAACGTGCCAGGTAGGGAGACGCAGTTGGGTCTTGTTTATCATATATGTGCACCGATATGTGATCAATATTACATTACCGAATAAAAATTTAAAAACAAATGTTATGGATGATGCCAGGATGATGTAGACTGTATTCTCATTGAAATATTCAATGGCAAACAGGTGAGGCAGGCGTCTTCTATGTGAAGTTCTATGTCAAGTTTAACAGACAATACCGACAACACTAGCACAGATATCTTCACGTGTATACACTCTCGTAATGCACGTGGTTGTGAATATGGTCGGCGCGAGACGTTGGTGCAGTGTTGTTCTAATGCTGGGCCATTGTCGTCAATGGCGGCATCGGTTTGTCGTCTCGTGGTGGCGTACCGCGTTTACGTCTATTCCCCATGATGATGACTGTTACACCTGCCTCATTTTCCAAATCAATAACTTCGCGAGTTTAGCATGTTTAGGAGCTACCATTATCTATTTTATATCATTATTTTCAGCGTTGAATAAGCTTTCTGGTGACATTTATTACATGTCCATAATTGAAAAAGTTAGCTATTTCAAGTGGGATGTTTTCACAACTAGCCGACGCACTGACACCGTTCACGTCCCCTGCTAATTAGTGTTGTAATGCACCTTGTAAAGCCAAGGGTGCATTCAGTGTGACCGCTGCAGACGTGCCGCATTCAGTGTGACAACTGCAGGAAGCGCCACATTCAGTGTGACCGCTGCAGGACGCGCCGCATTCAGTGTGACCGCTGCAGGACCCGCCGCATTCAATGTGACCGCTGCAGACGCGCCGCATTCAGTGTGACCGCTGCAGACGCGCCGCATTCAGTGTGACCGCTGCAGGACGCGCCACATTCAGTGTGACCGCTGCAGGACGCGCCTTATTCAGTGTGACCACTGCAGACGCGCACCACTCAGTGTGACCGCTGCAGGACGCGCCTCATTCAGTGTGACCACTGCAGACGTGCCGCATTCACTGTGACCGCTGCAGACGTGCCGCATGCAGTGTGACCGATGAGACGTGCCGCATGCAGTGTGACCGCTGCAGACGCGCCTTATTCGGTGTGACCGCTGCAGGACGCGCCTTATTCGGTGTGACCGCTGCAGGACGCGCCGCAGTGACCGCTGCAGACGCGCCGCATTCAGTGTGACAAGTGTAGGACGCGCCGCATTCAGTGTGACCGCTGCAGACGTGCAGCATTCAGTGTGACCGCTGCAGGACGCGCTGCATTCAGTGTAACCGCTGCAGGTCGCGCCGCATTCATTGTGACTGCTGCAGAAGTGCAGCATTAAGTGTGACCGCTGCAGGACGCGCCGCATTCAGTGTAACCGCTGCAGGACGCGCCGCATTGAGTGTCACCGCTGCAGACGCGCCGTATTCAGTGTGACCGCTGCAGGATGTGCAGCATTCAGTGTGACCGCTGCAGACGCGCCGCATTGAGTGTGACCGCTGCAGACGCGCCGTATTTAGTGTAACCGCTGCAGGACGCGCCGCATTCGGTGTGACCGCTGCAGACGCGCAGCATTCAGTGTGACCACTGCAGGACGCGCCGTATTCAGTGTGACCGCTGCAGGACGTGCACCATTCAGTGTGACCGCTGCAGACGCGCCGCATTGAGTGTGACCGCTGCAGACGCGCCATATTCAGTGTAACCGCTGCAGGACGCGCCGCATTCGGTGTGACCGCTGCAGACGCGCAGCATTCAGTGTGACCGCTGCAGGACGCGCCGCATTCAGTGTGACCTCTGTAGAACGCGCCGCATTCAGTGTGAGCGCTGCAGGACGCGCCGTATTCAGTGTGACTGCTGTAGGACGCGCCGCATTGAGTGTGACCGCTGCAGACGCGCCGTATTCAGTGTAATCGCTGCAGGACGCGCCGCATTCAGTGTGACCACTGCAGGACGCGCCGTATTCAGTGTGACCGCTGCAGGACGTGCACCATTCAGTGTGACCGCTGCAGATGCGCCGCATTGAGTGTCACCGCTGCAGACGCACCGTATTCAGTGTGACCGCTGCAGGACGTGCAGCATTGAGTGTAACCGCTGCAGACGTGCAGCATTGAGTGTAACCGCTGCAGACGCGCCGCATTGAGTGTGACCGCTGCAGGATGCGCCGCATTCGGTGTGATCGCTGCAGACGCGCAGCATTCAGTGTGCCCGCTGCAGGACGCGCCGCATTCAGTGTGACCGCTGTAGGACGCGCCGCATTCAGTGTGAGCGCTGCAGGACGCGCCGTATTCAGTGTGAGCGCTGCATTTTTTTAATCACATTTGGATTTTGACTTGACATAATGTTTTTAAACTTAAAACGTTTGGTCGTTAGTGACAATATTTGGGTAGAAATTGGTTTCTTACTTCAGACAAGATTGAACATTCTATAACAAAATGAAATTCATCACATAGTGTGTTGTTATTACAAAAAATACATATTCTATCGATTCTTGGTATGTTTGTGTAACGTCCGACTTCAATAGGTAGCTTATTCGGTGTGATTCGGTGTGACCGCTGCAGGACGCGCCGCATTCAGTGTGACCGCTGCAGACGCGCCGCATTCAGTGTGACAAGTGTAGGACGCGCCGCATTCAGTGTGACCGCTGCAGACGTGCAGCATTCAGTGTGACCGCTGCAGGACGCGCTGCATTCAGTGTGACCGCTGCAGGACGCGCCGCATTCAGTGTGACTGCTGTAGGACGCGCCGCATTCAGTGTGACCGCTGTAGGACGCGCCGCATTCAGTGTGATCGCTGCAGGACGCGCCGCATTGAGTGTGATCGCTGCAGGACGCGTCGTATTCAGAGTGACCGCTGCAGGACGCGTCGTATTCAGTGTGACCGTTGCAGGACGCGCCGCATTCGGTGTGACCGCTGCAGACTCGCCACATTTGGTAACCACCGCAAATTCCGCGCTGTACTCGGTGTGACCGCAGCATGGTCCCTATTTTCACAGACATTAACGTTGTTGTGTGTTGTAGATGTAGGTCACTGCGACCCAAGAGAACGTGAGACTTCCACTCAATGCTGGTTTATTGTTATGCGCCGTCTTCAACGCTGGCATACTGAACACGTTTCAGAGTCCTGTATGATATAGGTGCGCCGCGTGCTAACAATGCCGCCTGATCACCTAACAGTACGGAACCCTTTCAGCGCGAGGTACACTCGCAATCGCATTCAAATTGTCCTTTTTGTCGTATGGACTTGAAAAATATAGCTGTTCACGTGCAGATCTAACAAAAAAAACACAACTCGTGTAAACTACCTGAGCAGTGCCGGCTTCAAATATATATAAATGTCAAGTGGTAACACTTCAATAACATTATACAAACGTTGGATCAAGACCGGGCGAACGTTTTCGAAGTTGCCTCAGAATAGAGCCAATTCTAGTTAATAATAATAAAAACATATATTGGCTGTACCAGGAGGTGTACTGAAGTTGTAAGTGCTCCACGTAAAGTATGTACCCGGATTCTCTTTAAGGGGACCATTATTCAATGTCCAAGGGGGGGGGGGGCAGTTTCTTCAATCGCATTCAGTTTATCACAAATGCTATTATCACCTCTAAATCAAGCAGTATATTTCTTTAATTAGTCAGTATTGTGGGGAGCCTCCGTGACCGAGAGGTAGCGTGCTCGGCCTCAGACCGCCAGGGCTCGACTTTCGAATCCTGTGTCTGGAGGACAGTGTCATCTCATTCATCTCACCATCCTCAGTAGGTTCCCCTGGCCCAGTTTAGCCTATATATGCACAAAGGTGGCCTAAAGCCCGATTCATTTCATTTCATTTCTTTAATTAAACAACGGTCACTTCAATTTCGATTTTTGGTGATCTTATTGTTGCAACGTTTTTTGCCGGAAATACATTGCAGTTGCGGTTAATAATCCAGGCAAATTATTAATTTGATGTGAAATATCCATTGTGTGTTTTATCATGCAACAAATACATGGATATACCGTTAAAACATATTTGCAATCAATCTAGCCTAACTGCAAATTATATCCAGGCAAACTATAAAATTTGTTCTTGGTAAGACATTCGCAACGTTGGCACGTCATTGGTAAGGCATTCACACGGATTGTGAAACGGCGAACGTTACCAGGTTACACATGCCTTGCAAATACCTTACGAACGTTGCAAATGCTTCCGAATGCCTTACCAACGTTACCAATGGCTTGCGAATGCTTACAAAAAGTGACGGCGAATGACAGCATTCGCAACATTCGGTGAAATATAGGAGACTAAAAATTGGTCGAAATTCGTAAGCAGGTGGAGAATGACTTGTGAACGTTTCGAATTTGTTACCAACAATTACAAATACTCGGCGAGTGTAGCGAATATTAGGAAAATGTCAAATATTTTCATATCTAAGCACATTCGCTAGCATATTCGCCTATGTGTGAGAGCAACAATATAGTAGGTGGGTTAACTGCACAAAATAGGTCGTTTACTTCAGATCATGATGCAAATGTTTCCTTTGGCAGAAATGTACTTTAAGTCCATAGGAAAAACATTATCCAAAGACACAAGCTCTATCTGGCTTCAAATTTGAAATATTTGCATTTTTTCAAAATGGCCGCCATACCAATAAAATATTTACTGTTTTCAATGATATTATAGCTGTAATGACTATTTTGATGCTAAATTCGACATTTCTAGCTCAGGAATATATAAGAAGCATGTTTAAAGGTAAGAATACATTTTTTTTACTTTTACTATGAATAATTAAATTTAATAGAAAATAATGGTAAACATGCAAACACTCCCAATTGGTACATCGTTATTTTGCCTCGTTCCGTTTACAATACATTTAAGTATGACGCGAGCATGTACCTATACACCCACAGAGGGACATGCACAACTGCCTTTGTGTACAACATTTGCAAGGGGCTTTGCAGTTTTGCATTGGCAAATTGTAAGTTCTGGTAAGTCCCGTGAAATTATGGGTGATGTAGTATACCGGAGCTAGAGCGGAGTCTGCCATTATTAACTGTAATATGCCAGATATCTGCAAACCGTGCCGGATAGCTAGACCATTACTATACAACAAAATGTGCGATAACAGACAGGGATATGCCCTGAAAACGTTTATCTCGATCAAATTCAAAATGGCAGACTCTCGGCCATAATTAACTTTAATGTGGCTGATATCTGACGAACCGTGTCAGATAGCTAAACCATTACTATGAAACAAAATGTGAGGTTTCAGGATATGCCCTGAAAAATTATCAACTTTATTAAATTCAAAATGGCCGACTATCATCCATAATTAACTTTAATATGCCTGATATCTTGCAAAACGTACCAGAGAGCCTGTGCGGTTTTAAGGTGGGAATATGCCCTGAAAAATGTCAACTCGATTAAATTAAAAATGTACTTTAATATGCTTGATATCTCGTAAAACATGCCACATAGCTAGACCATTACTATAAAAGAAAATTTGTAGTTTGAGGTAGGAGTATGCCTTGAATACTTTTAACTTGATCAAATTCAAAATGACCGACTATTGGCCATAATTAATTTAAATATGCCTGATATCTGGCAAAGCGAGCCAGATAGCTGTACCATTAAGTACAGAACAAAATGTTCAGTTTCAACTTGATCATATTCAAAATGGCCGACTTGAGGTTATTATTGACATTAATATGGATAATATCGGGAAAACTGTGCCAGAGAGCTAGACCATTACTACAAAACAAAATGTGTGGTTTCAGGGAGGGATATTCCCCTAGAATGGCCGACTTGTGATCTTCATTGACTAATATCTGTAATGTACATGGCATAATGACCTGGCTTGTCCACCCTAGTCCCTCAGCAGCCCGGTTCCCTGTTGACGAACCTGTTTTGGCCTCGATTATGACACATGATCACGCTAAGAATTTGTGCGCCTCTGAGCTCGGTCCGCTGAGGATATAGGCGCTATAGAAGTTTTATTGATTGATTGATTGATACTGAGCTTAGGTGAACCAATACTGTAAAACAAAATGTGAGAGCTCAGGGGAGGATGCAACTGACAAATTTCTATCACGCGGACGTTGCGGGGATTATAGTGGCCGGATGGCCTCTTGTTTTTGTATGCATTGCGCCAAGTATGACCAGGAAATAATCTTCACCAAATTTTCTGTTTGAGGGAATTTCCATTGGAGCTTCTTGGTCGGAGATAAAAGTCGTTGTTACCCTACCATAACAGGGGTCTGATTAGGATTCAAATACTTTGTTGCGACACTGAGATTTTTCATTGCATGCCAAGCCATAGTTGGGCTGGTGAGAGACTCCATAAACAATGGCAACATGTAGGATTGAAATGGTGGGAATAGAGGTGGTTCTGTAATGCTGACAAGATACGTAGCCCAAGAGATCCATTCTCCATCGTGAAGGTTATTTTTCTCTAGAAGTTTATTGACATCGTCCAACCACTGGAAGCCATCTTCGATAATAGTTTTGGTGACAGGTTGGGGAACTGGATATGAATGACTGATATTGAGAGGAGTAATATGGAAAACTTCGTCATGTGACATGGTGATATCTGGATACATCGTTCAGCATTGTATTTTTGTCCCATTTCTATTGGATCTAGGATGTTATGACAATTTTAACCTTAAAAGGAAAAATACTGTAGAATGCTTATGTGTGTTTCATGGAGGGCAGATGTTTCTGTGGTGGATGATGGGTTGTGGTCGTATGATACACACAGTCCTCGTTGATGCATGGTTTACAGTAGAGAAACACAGCCAATTTGAAGATTAAGCTTCAGTGGAACATATATGGAGATGCTGGTGTTTCTCTCATTTTCTTATAAGACGAGAAACGCTTCCAGGGATTTTGGACCTACGTCTCACAGAGTTGAATATAATCTGTTGTCCAATGGACGCTGTAACTTTTGATTTGTCAGGTTCAAGTGATGGTTGATCAATGCCTGATCCATCAAGCAGCATGTGTAAAAATGACTTTAAGATTGGCGGGATAGAATTAGATTCAGATGTTGTAGTAAAGGAACCTGTAAATTCTTGCTGAAGATGAAGATATTCGTTGCGAAGTATTTAGCTGCCTTGAAGATAATGTTAACATTGGTGGTTCTATTTCCTTTCTCGTCGAAAACAGCTTTGCCGAGTTTATCACCAAATACAAGGGGCCAACTACGGTATATTCATATTAATTTGATATCAGGAAACAATATTTCAATATCTTCACGGATACGTGTGGTATCACAGCGAATAGAATAAAAGCCCAAACAGTAATGCGTTTATCATAAAAAACATGACTACTTTATATTATAAAGTAGTCATGTCAGCCATAGGTAGTGATTCTCCGAGTCACGATATTCTTCAATATGATCAATTAACTCATTCAGAACATGTGCTCTTATTACTTTTTCGTTTCGGTGGTAGACAGCATCGAGTGAAAGCATATCACCTGCAGCTCTAGTTTTGCCAAAATATGCTTGTCGCCCAACAGCCGAGCACATTCCTTGACTTTTTTATCGAAACCAAATGTTGCAGCTTTTCACATTTCTTTCTTGTTTCCTACTTTATCACTTGCCCTCTCTAGTTTTTGGTAATCAATTTCATTTCTGCAAATTTTATGCCACAACACAGAATTAGTCATCATGAGCTGCATTACATCTTGTGTACTTTCACAACCTACCACTACGAGAAATACCACCACTATCACAAATTTGACCTAAGACCATGAAATTAGGCAACTCGGCTAGATTGCTCAACTCCACAAATTATTATTGTATTTTACTTCTTTGAAACATGTAATTATTAGTTTTATGACATTGACAAATGAATCACGACCCCAGTCCATCATATCCATGGGGGTATTTGTAATTTCACACAAACTTGAACGTCAATAAGTTTGCTATAACAAATATCACATACCTCATCGAAATTTAAAGTAATCAAGTATAGTCAAACAGGAATTAATATCACATAGCTTAACCTATCATTTGCAGAGATGTTGCAATAGGAGCTCCACGTACTAAACTGGTTTTTCAACATAAGCATATTTGAAATTTGAACAGATAAATAGCACCATAAGCCTATACAAGGACATGGTTATTATGACGTTTTCTGTATAAATTATTAATCTAATAATATCCTATCTGGAGCACATTGTACATGTACACTCTGCATATGACTATGCACTGGACATCAATATGTACAGTGGAAATATAGTGTCTTTAATTTCTGAGAATTTGGACCCATATGCGGCCAATTTGAAGAGAATGATGTTACCTTTAAGGCACTGGTGGCTGTGTTTAGCTAAAAATATTGGCATTTTCTTTCTTTTAATTACTTTATTGTATTTATTGACTTTTAAAATGTACACGTGGACGCAAAATTGTATTTTTGAGCATGACATATATGAAAATTACGATTTTTGGCGGCCATTTGGAAAAAATGCAAATATTTGGAATACGACGGCCGATCTCACTTGTGTCTTTGGATAGATCTTTTTATATGACCTTAAGGTAACTCCATGCCAAAGGAATCGTTTGCATCATGACTTGATGTCAAAAGTCACTTAACCTATCCACTATTAGGCCACCATTTTTTTTCTCTGCCTTAGGCCGTGCATTACTATTAAAAAAAACTAATTTTTTTACCCAGAGCGCTCATTGGATTGTTGCCGATTTTCGAAAAAACAGTCAATTTTGTGAGATTAAAACGTTTATTTCAGGAGAAAAATATTTTTTTACAGCTATGTTTTTTCGCTTGTTTTTCGCCCTCAATAACTTTTTTTTAACATAGGTCAAAAGTTATTTTTATTTCGTCGCCATCATTAACTTTTCTAGAAATTTGTCCAATGCTGTTTTTTATTCCGTCGACCTCATTACCTTTTCCAAGAATAGGTTAAATGTTTTTGTTTTTTAAATGTTTTTTCCGCTCTCTCTCTCATTAGATTTTGATTTTTTTTCTGCTCTAAAACAGGTAAATAAAACACAGTGACCTAATATGCCACGCTACATATGTTCCAGTTTTAAAGACACGCGCTTTGACTGGTTACAAAATTTAAAAGGCGCTATAGAAATAAACTAAATAATAATAATTACTCCTTTCGGCCAATTACTGTACGTGTAAGTAGGTTACTAAACTAAGTAGGTTACTACTGGTACTAAAAGTAGGCTACAATGTGTGGTTCTCAAGACTTACAAAACATATTATTATTATCTGCCGAGAGACACTGAGTGAAGCAGTTTGGTATTGAACTCGATTTTATATAAATATTGTAGTTTTGCCTCAGCAACAGCAATACAAAAGTCGACTTGTTGAAAAACAGGTTATGATATATCTTACAAATGATTACCGTAACACTGTGGTTGTGTGTTTTCAAAAAAGCTACTTTGGCTAGAACGGAAGTGTTTCAGTGTTTGAAAATATACCCGGTAGGGGCTCTATTATTACAAGCTCTACAGACGTGTACGAAATGTGGAACATGCAGCATATTTTCAAAAAAAATAGACCTACATATTGTTACAAGTATATAATTCTAGCCCACTGAATTCAAAGACAGCATGCTAAAGGCCATGTCTTATCTGAAACAAAACAACTTTCTTCTCTAATTAAGAAAATAATAAAATTAGCCGGCAACTTAACCACTGCATCAGGGCCCCGCCCAAAGTTTTCCAGCAAACACGAGACATCGACCCAATGTTGGTTCAATGTTAGTCTACCGTCTACGACGCTGGCCCAACATTGGCCCAACATTGGGTTGATGTCTCGTGTTTGCTGGGTATGCGGCAGATGTTGTCAAATAAAGTCAAACAACCTTCTGTCTTACTTACAATCACTATATTATGTGTTTTAGTGCGGGGAACGTATATGTCATTCAGCAGTTTGTCTCCTTGGCTATGAAAGGGTGTATCTGCCACTTTGAAAAGTGGAAGATACACCCTTTCATATCCAAGGGGAAGAATTGTCCACGGCAATTAGTCATATATTTTATTTTATGTGTACTGTACAGTATTTGATTCTGTGATAAAAAAATAAGCTGGAAATAATTGGCACATTTATATTACACAAAATATGAAAGATACCCCGATGTTTAAAATTAATAATAGTAGAAGTTGAATATGACTACTTTATATTATTTTGGCTATGATTTATTTAGGTAAAATTGTGAAATTACCATTGACAACATGCGTTAGTATAGTGCTTAAAATTAATAGCAATAAATATTCAACATGGCAGCACTATATTCATTTAGTTATTTTATTTATTACTTATTAACTGATTTTTGTTTTTTTATATATCATGTACAAAATTATTTGCCATATCTATTATTCATGTTATTTTTAGCATAGTCCTTGTGACACGGCACTGACAAATAAAGTACGTACATTTTAAAAACATTCAAATTCTGCTTGAACATGTATGGAATTAAATTATGCAAAAAATGTTTTGTGTCAGGTTGTCATGTTTTGTGTCAGGTTTAAATAAATTAAAAAATCCACAAATTAATTTAATATTCGTGAACAGGCTTTGAGAAGGTTCTGCAAGCTGCAAGCGACTATATTCATATTCATCTATGTACAAAAAGTAAATAAGCTTAAAACATATAATAATTTTTTCCAGTTCCAAATGTTAATATATTTCATGTGACTGTAATAATCTATTCCAGTGAACACCTGCAGAAGAAAATCGACACATTATCATGACCTAAATGTGAATGCAACGAGCTTTGGTCTAAGATCTTAATTCTTTATTTGAGTTCAGCCAAATTTTGCCATTGTTAATTAATGCACTCACATCCATATTAACGTTGTATAATATTGTAGATTCGCGATAAGCTCCACTTTATTTATTATTTATATGCCAATGAACAATAAGTTTCCAGTTCTTACCAATACATTTTAGCACTATGACGACACACCCGTACATCAAGTGCAAACTATCGGTTTCCAAGTGCTCTTTATACATAGCCTGTCACTAGCTCAGTGAATACACTTTGAATCTGTAGAGTTGACAGAATATGCCTTCAATTTAACTCTTCAACTATTTTCTAGAATTTGAAATCCAAATATACTTATGATCAATAAACAATAAATAAGTAGTAAATATACTATCATAGACATTGTATTCACACTACAAAATCATAGCATACACTTAATTTGCAGTTTATATTAATACATTTGTTACAACTGTAAGGATAATACACAAGCAGTAATCATCTGTTGATATAAAAAATAGAGAATAGTTAAATTAGTAGCATATTATTCATGTTAATGAAAGATAGTAGATATTTTATCTAGTTGTGTACTAGCTCTGCTGTGCCTAACGTTAGGCTGGTGTTGATCTGACGTTCTTCTGTCGTCTACATTCACATGAAGAGAAAAGCTCACATTTTTGGACATGTGGTAAATCTGCGCAGATGTTAACGCACACAATAAATGAATACCGTTCATCTGGCGTTCTCGTCAATTCAGCAACGAATTCTGATGCACGCCCAGCGAATCACAACGCACAGACCAAAAATTTTCATTTTTTAGTGCGCTGGACGTGCGTGATTGTAATATGTGTGACTGGTACTTTAATTGTGGTAAGAACACCCGAACACAGTAATACGGCCACTCACGCATATGAGTGTCTTTGTTGATTAGCCTCCTGAGCACCACAAACAACGTGTTACTCCTGTTACTCACCTACCATGGCAACAGCGGCTCGCTTGAGTGGCCGATCACATAATGTAAAGCGAACAAGGATATTGTTTCGTGCAAAACCTTAGTCTACTATACATTTATAACGTCAAGTTCAAGCTGTAATAGGCGACTACTAAACGACACAGTCTACGTGATCATGATGTTTTACGGGTTTTGCATAATAAAACAAATTCCTTTGTTGACAGGCTAGCAGTTTCTATACGGTTGTCTTATACGCCCCAGCCATAGTAAGTGATATTATTGCGTTAAGGCGTCACTTGTACTAACCAGTCTGCTAACGGTAGCATATCAATAAAAAACATCAAACAAGTGAGACAAGTGAAATGGATGGGCCATGTTGTAATATAAAACTATTCTAACGTTACACGTTCTTCTATCGATATGTTGATTTAGACCTCTAGCAGAAACAAATATGTAAAAATGGTTCAACATTATGCCATTCTCACAACAACGTTCCCTATTTGTAATGTTTTGCTACATATTTATCGATCCTATTTTCACAGTTGCTCTTGGCGTTTTAATGAGCCTGCATCAATTTCGATTATTAGAGTATCGTACCTGTTAACGCTATTATTTTGTTTCTTTTAAACCGGGGCATTGATAAAATCCCCATTTTAGATTATCTCTGTTTTAAATTCTTAAGCAATATCTTGATCGTTTAGCCATTATGCTTGCTTTGTTTATTAGACCTAAGATTTTCTTTATGGTTTTTCCTCATTTTATTAACTATTCATTCTATGGTTCGGTTGGATTTGGGACACCATTTCACATATTTTGTTCTATTTTAGAATCGATTCTTTTTGCTTCGTTCAGTGGTGGTACGCCTACAATGTACATGGTTCATGCAGCTTACCCACTGGTGAAACTAGGGATCACGTCAATATTTACAAATTCACGACTGACCCCGCCTTGTAACAGGCCTACATAGAGTACTTATGGATTAACAAATTACGGAACGTGATTTATGTTAAACACACGAGGAAAAAACACGTGAGGAAAACACATGAAAAATATATAGCAATTAATAACATTTTATTAAAGTTGACATAACAATTATATACACAACATTTTGGCTTAAACGGGGGTACTTGGATCCCAAGCCCCACCCCTGCATATCTATGGCGGTATGTGCCTTATCCCGGCACAAGGCAGGCAGGATATAACCACATCCCAGCACGACTGATATACGAGGGTATGACTTGGGGGATCAAGAAGTAATTGATATCAAAGCATCCCAAGGTGATAGTGTACCTAACCAAAGAGGCTCAGGGAAATCTGACGGGGTGCTAAGTTGACAAGTGGCAAAATTCTGCCAGGAAAAGAGACTTTGAATCAATGTTGTTTTAATGCTAGTCGACGGTGGCTCAACTATCTAGTAGGGTGAAAAACCTAACTTTCATGACCACTTTCTGGCTAAGATGTTTTGATGATTGATTCGACTTCCTTGAACCTTTTAAAAAATATTTAGCCCCCATGTCCCTCGCAAAAATCCCGGCATTTTTTTCTAGAGGCGTAAATCCAAAATGGCCGTCTGCGCCATTATGAAAAAAATAACTTTTGACATAATATTATGAAAGCTACAAATATGTATAAATACACTTTTTTTGCTAATTCAACCACAAGAAATCAATTTCTGACGTCAATTTAGTAATAAAACACATTTCTGACCCTAAAATCGAAGATGGCCGACAAATTTGGAACATTTTTTAAGCGAGACAGAATTTGATCTTTTTGCAGGCTGGTAAAAATGAAATGAATCGGGCTTTAGGCCACCTTTGTGCACATATAGGCTAAACTGGGCCAGGAGAACCTCCTGAGGATGGTGAGATGATTGAGATGACACTGTCCTCCAGACACAGGATTTGAAATTCGAGCCCTGGCGGTCTGAGGCCGAGCACGCTACCTCTCGGTCACGGAGGCTCCCCACAATACTAACTTTCACACGTGGATGGGGAAGAAACAATTTTGTTTCTTTCAAACCGCCGAGACCGGGAACCGAACCCCGGACTCTGGCGTGAAAGGCAGCGGTGCTAACCACTACCCTAGGGCCCCCGCCCTCTGCAGGCTGGTATGAATGCAACAGTTGATATTCCTATAGATGAATGCATAGCTCTAAATAACAATCACAAATTACAATAAAAAATATAAAATAATAAAAATAAAATAGAAATATAATTCAGCACATATATGTCGTATATAGGCCTCCACCACGTGAAGCGAGGAGACAAGTATACTGAAATTATGTATTGGATTACACCTCCTGCCAGGCTATGTTCTAAATCCTCAGATACTGATGAATATGTCATGCTCTTCTGTTTACCATTATCTGGTTTTATTTTCATGCCAGCTTCACTTAGCCTTTCCGAGACGAGGCTGGGGTGGTAAATGTGCTCAACAGCATTTCTGCTGTATATGATTATATCATCAATGGAGACAAATCACCACTGATCAGTCCATGTAGCCCCTGTCCATGGTGCGTTGGAAGAGGCTGAAGCGTTGGCCAGTTCATACGGCATTCGCTTGAACTCAAATAGGCCGCTATGGCAAGTGAAGTTTGTTTTGTATCGATACTCTGGTGCTACTGGAATCTGCCAGTATCCACTTTTGAGATCTAAAGTCGAAAACAACTTGGCAGGCAGTAGGATTCTGAATCTTTTACCGTGGCCGCATTAAGCTTACAGTAATTGATGCAGAAGATCTAGGTATGATTCATCTTTTTGGAAGTCAATGTGACTGGCGCCGCCCATGGTGATGTTGAAATCTAGATTAGACCCGCTTTTATCATACACTATCTTCGTTCCTGAAAAGCGTGCGGCTACGTGACCATCATCACGTCACCATGGTCACCACCGTATCGTGTGGTAGCCTATAGGCCTGATACTCTAAGTAAAAAAATAGCCTCAAGAAATGTTGGTTATTTAATTCTCAACTCTATTGAGAAAAATAGTTTTCCTATGTCGTTTTATGTTTCGCAGTTTAGTGGCGGTACAATGTACTTATTTTTTTTGCAGCTTTCCCACAAATGAAAAAAGGAGTGAAGTCAATATTTAACTGAATGCATTTTTTTTCAAATATTACTAAGCCTGTCAAACTGAAAAAGAATTAGGAGGTCCCATTGCATCTTACAATGGCACCATTTTATTTAGTATTTTAAGCCCTTACGTATGGTAAACTAGTGTTGAAGATCAGACCGGGCCGAGGCACACCATAAACAGATAAGTCAGTCACAGAACAGATAAGGCAGCGACATATACTAATCTGCGAAGCAAAAAGGCAGTATATGGTTACTTGAAAAGTGAGCAAATACTACCTTGGCTTTGTAGGCAGTATTGCACTGGATACAATCAAAGCGGGTATTGTATGTGCTTCATCATGTTTACACGGAATAAAGGTGTTCCTTGTGTACAATACAAGTTGCTACAGCGCAATGCATATAATAAATAATGCTTGTAAAGCCACGCTCACCAAAGTTGAACCCTTGTAGAACCGTATAATGTAACCAGACGTATAATGTAACCGGTTACATTATACGTCTGGTTACATTATGCGGTCACAGGGAAAAACGTAACTTGTAACCAGCACTGACGTATAATGTAACCGCTCCTTTTATTGCCGTGAATTTGCCAGAGAAAAAACAATATTGATATAAAAGGGCACATTTTATTATTTTTAACTAATTGATTGTAGATTGTAGTTTGGCACTGCGCCTGTCACACCGAAGCGGGAATCCAAGTACTCGTTTCAAAGGACTTAACATGTCTTCATAGATTAGTTATATCTGATACTTAATTTGTGTAATTAATCTGTCATATAAAGCGGCGTAAATGTTTCAATTTAATTATGTGACAGACCAGATGTGGTTTAAGCGATATACAAACCATATATTTTAGGAGTTACATACTTTGGATTTCAGACTTTAAGTCATTCAAACTTAACTATGCACTTCAGACTCAATGTCATATAATTGCGGGGCCCTGGTACAGAGGGTAAACCTGCCTGCTTTGAAAATCGGCAATCGCGGGTTTGTCCTACAAAAGGATAGTATCCTTGGTCCTACGCTCTGACATTCAGGTTTCAAAGAAACAATATATTTCTTCCCCGCTCACTTGTAAAGTTTTAATATTGTGGGGAGCCTCCTTGACGGAGGGCTCGAATTTCGAATCCTGTGTCACCATCCTCAGGTTGTCCTGGCCCATTTTAGTCTATATCTGAACAAATGTAGCCTAAAAACCCATTCATCCTTTATTATTTTACTGTCCGTCTGGCATGCTTGATCTCTTGTTTTTTCATTCATTGCCCGTTAATTCGCTCACTCGTTAGCTCATTATTTTCCATCATTTGCCCCTTGTTTGCTGGTATTCCTGATTCGTTTGTTCACTTCCTTCCGTTTGTTTGATCGATTTGCAATGCGGGGGCCCTCGTGCAGTGGCTAAAGCCTCCTGCTTGGAAAGTCAAAAATCGCGAATTCGAGCCTCATTCTGGCCTTCAAGTTTTAAAGAAAGAAAATGTTTCTTACCTGCCCACTCCTGAAGATTCAATAGGGAAACCTTCGTGACCGAGAGGTAGCGTGCTCGGCCTCAGACCGCCAGGGCTCGAATTTCGCATCTTGTGTCTTGAGGGCAGTGTCATCTCATTCATCTCAGCATTATCAGAAGGTCCAGTTTAGCCTATATTTATCAACTTGCAAGCAAGGAATGGCATCCTCTATCTTGATAAAATATAGATTGGCATACAGTGGGCATAATCATTTTTTTTAAATAAATGTTCTGCCATTAAATGTTAGTTTTGGTCAGGTGGCACAGACAGGTCTAGGCTATATTTTGACAGGTTTATAATCGTAATATACTAATTCTTATTTACTGAGACGAAAAAGTTCATAAAACAGGTCAATCTATCTAAAGAACCAAAGTTGGTGACGCAAATTCCAGCCCATCCTGAATTTTGCATTCTTAATTGAGGAAACACGTACTGATTGATTGATTGATTGATTGATTGATTGATTGATTGATTGATTGATTGATTGATTGATTGATTGATTGATTGATTGATTGATTGATTGATTGATTGATTGATTGATTGATTGATTGATTGATTGATTGATTGATTGATTGATTGATTGATTGATTTATGGATTAATTGATTAATTGATTAATTGATTGATTGATTTATTGATTGATTGATTGATTGATTGATTGATTGATTGATTGATTGATTGATTGATTGATTGATTGATTGATTGATTGATTGATTGATTGATTGATTGATTGATTGATTGATTGATTGATTGATTGATTGATTGATTGATTGATTGATTGATTGATTGATTGATTGATTGATTTTGATTGATTGATTGATTGATTGATTGATTGATTGATTGATTGATTGATTGATTGATTGATTGATTGATTGATTGATTGATTGATTGATTGATTGATTGATTGATTGATTGATTGACTGATTGATTGATTGATTGATTGATTGATTGATTGATTGATTGATTGATTGATTGATTGATTGATTGATTGATTGATTGATTGATTAACTAATTGATTGATTGATTGATTGATTGATTGATTGACTGATTGATCACTGATTTGAGTGACATGTCAACAGAGATTTATATTCAAATGAATTTTTATGTTGATTGTTGTTTTAATTCGAACCGATTGTTTTTATTTAATAAAATACTTATAGGATATTCAAATGAAACGAAAAGAGCCAGATAAGACATTTTTGATTATTTCAAATTGAAAATAACCAATTAGTCTCCAGGGTTTATACAAAAATAATCTAGGGTTAATGGTATCAAGTGGTATCAAGTCAAAAAACGGCCCTCCTAAAATTATTTATGTGGCGCAATTCTTTTTCGAAAGAGTAGCCCCTGATGTGTGTTCATACCACCTTTAGTCATTTTATCACAACTTAAACGATTTGTTAACTTGATCTGCCATACTAACAGGTCAATATGGGCAGTTCATCGACTCCCCGTCGTCTTCCAGGGCTGCTCTATGGACAGAATTCGCGACAATTTGAGACCTTTACATCAGAATTCGCGACCCGCCACGCGAAAAGGGCCATAAGCTCAAAATTTTCGAAATTTATTTTTAAGTTGACTCGATAGCCGTGTTCTTCCTGTCTCATTGGATGGAAAATTTTTTGAAAAATCTTTATAACTTTTTGTTTTATGAAATTTTCAATATTTTAAATTTAGTTATGTAATCATTAAAAGTAAATTTTAAATGACGTCATAAATAATTTGAAAAAGCCAGGGGGGGGTACCTTCTCGCGTGGCGGGTCACCTATAATGAAGCACGCGCTCAGTAAATTTTACTTGATAATAATTTACCTTTTCCCAATGATATAATGAGACATAATTGGGGTTAAAGGGTTAAAGGCCCAGACCCAGGCTAAAATCATCAAAACATCGGTGATTTTATTTTGGCTTTTTGATATGACCATATGATGTAAACATGTCCATAGACTAGAACTGCAAAAGTTTTTTAATTTTTGTCCTGCGCATTTACCAGTTAGGCCACATACAGAGACGAAATTCCTGATTTCTTATTTTGGACAACCATTTCAAAAATAAGAAATACGGGAATTTCAAATCTATTCGAATCAAAATTGGTGGGGTTGCTCACTATATAGACAATCTATATCATAATTATACTGAATTTTCAAAACTGAAATATTGTATGTTATAAAGTATACAGTCAATAATAATTCATTGTGATTTTTATGTTTATGCTCACCTAAATTTCATTTTCAGTATTATATCGTGTTGTCGCGTGAATATAACCCTTAGCATTCAAAGTGTTATTTGTGCTACTAAAATGACGAGCACATAATCATGACACTTTAAATGCTCGGGAGGGGCGATCAAAACACAATTAGTTGTGTTTTAATGCAGGCATATCGGTATGGAGGTCACACAGACCTTTTGGCCTCCATTACTGTAGATATGGTAATATTCGCGAGGTTTTAATTTTCGCGAATTTCGCGAGGAGGACAAATTCGCGATTTCAAGAATCTCGTGAAAACAATAGCGGTACTAAAAAACAATGTATAAATTCGCGATATTGTAAACACGCGAAAATGACCAGATTTACAGTATTTCTCCCTGTTTTTGCTTCAGGTGGCAAACAGAAGACGACGGCAGAGTTTTTGATGGCCAACCGTCAGATGCACTTTTTGCCCGTGGCGCTGTCTTTGCTGGCGAGCTTCATGTCCGCCATTACTCTACTCGGCACTCCTGCAGAAATCTACAGGTACGGAATAATTAATCTCACGAAAAAATATTTTTGGCGAGCTCAACCGGGGCTCATTTCCAGGATAATTGATCTGTACTTGGTCAAAAATAACTCTCCATCCCCGGCTTAGATTATGGTCGGAAAATGAAAATATTGTAGTGGTGTGTTTTAGTGTTTTTTAATCATCTTTATTGGTCGAGCGTATTGGAACTTTCCAAATACGTATATAAAAAATATTGTAATTCATATTATTGTTGGTTGTTGAATTAATTTTATTCATAATAAATATGTCATATGATGTATTTAGAAAGGGAAGTTCGGTTGTTCAAAATGACTTATAATTCGCCTCCACCCAAATTTCTAGACATGTACGTTCTTTAATTGCTACATACACGTGTCAATTAATTATCATGTTTACGTGAACAGTATTCCATGATATATGTTTCCTCCGCGCAGTTGAATCAACTATATGGTCTGCAGTCTGAGACTGATCATGGTTCGCTCACATGTCGTACTAAAGTCTTGTTTCCAAGTTGATTTTTATTTATTTCACTTATAACAATTAAAACATGACAAATATTTGAAGTCTAATGACTTCAAATATTTGTCATGTTTTAATTGTTATTAACCCTTTTCCCGCCAAATTATTTAATTTTGAATTTTTCACCCACTTGTGTCTCTCTCACAGGATCCACAACCTCAAGTAATGGGAAATTATTCAGATTTGAAAAATTGGAGGTCAACGATTTTAACATTTCACCGATTGAGATCACATTGTATATTTAACATGCTTGGGAGCTGGTATTAAATGTGCTAAGAATTTAAAAAAGAAGGATATAATCGTGACCGATGATGAGAGGGTGAATGCATCAAAGGAGGCGAATGAAAAACAGTATTCTGTCGTCAACACTTTAACTGTTGAAGCGCTGAAATACTTTTATAGAAACCATGGAGACCAAAAATGTGTTTTTTAATTTGAAACCATCATAAATGTCTTAGTTAGCTATTCCCGATTCATTTGAATACCTATGTTGTGGGTCTACGGCCATTATAAATATTTTTGGCGAGCCCAACCAGTGGTCATCTTTGTATCATATGCAGTGCAAGTGCTGAGCATGAGAACTTGACAGGGCTGTGAGACCAACTTCCTCTCACTGCATGGGTTGGGTCCGGTCGCAACAATCCCCAACATGTCCGATGTGGGATTCGAGCCAACGACCTCCCGACTTTGTGCCAGCAGCTCTAACCACTAGACAGCAGCTCTAACCTAAAGTTAGGGTTTTTAGAACTAAAATTCCCATGGAACTGTTTAACATACACACATCAATTCATCGTCATCCGCTACAAGCCAAGAATTTCCTGGCGTGTGGCGGTCCAGCATACACGAGGCATTGAGCCAATGTTGTTTTAATGTTGGGCCGACGCCGAAGACGTCGGACCAACAGTAAAACAGCATTGGCTCAACGCCTCTTGTTTGCTGTGAAAGGACGATGACAATGATATTTTTATGCGTTACTATGGTTACGTGAAAAGGGTTATGTACGAATAGGAAGAATATGTTTTGACCATAGTTTGTGCCCAGCAAACACGATACGTTGACCCACTGTGGCTTACTCTACGACGTTGGTCCAGCATTGAGCCAACAGTAGGTAGATGTCTCGTGGTTGCCGGTTTCGTAGCTAATGTTCCTATCTGCCACTAACAACAGTATGAGATTGGACCATTTAGCCCCAGGAGACGACATACCGTTATATGTTTCCCATTACTGTCCGGTATGCTGAGTTATGGGTAATCTAACGTAGAGGAATGTTGTGAATCACATGATATGATAAAGGAACCTTATGTAACCATAGAAATCTAATTCCGTCGGACTAAGTTTTCTTTGTTTGTGTAAGAGCTATGACGCAGGATGTAAATACATGTTGTAAGGCCCGACCTCCAAGACAAACTTGCTGTACACTCACTGATATGTTGATGGTTGGCAAGAAGAATTTACTGTGAAAGTTGGATAGATAGGGTGATTGGATGACCGAGCGAGCGAGCGAGCGAGCGAGTGAATGAGTGAGTGAGTGAGTGAGTGAGTGAGTGAGTGAGTGAGTGAGTGAGTGAGTGAGTGAGTGAGTGAGTGAGTGAGTGAGTGAGTGAGTGAGTGAGTGAGCGAGTGAGTGAGTGAGTGAGTCAGTCAGTCAGTCAGTCAGTCAGTCAGTCAGTGAACGATTGCGTGAGGAATTAGCAAATCGATTTAAAAATACACCATTTTTGTCTAGGCTTAATGCTACTTGCAACAAACATATTTGGAGGAGATATTTTTTTCACTCAGCAACACATATAATCTACGCTCACGGTTATGGTGACATCTTTGTCAGTTCCCTTATCTACAAATAAGCAGTTACCTGGTAACGTCATAAAGAAGATAAAACAATTGCATTTTTGTCAGTTTTTCATTCACGGAACCGTTGCGTTTTCTAATGGAACAGTGTATTATATTATGCCAAGCGGCATGTGAACAAAGAAAGCATTGAGGACTCAATTTCACTGCTCAGATTGGTAGCTTCCCACCAACAATAGCCGCTGTCTGCGGTTTTGCCACCTCTAGTTCAGCTGTCAGGCAATGCTCACAACATTTGACTATTTTAACTATAGCCTTTCCTGGTATGTGGATAGTTTATTCCGACCATCTCCGCCTGGTGTATATCATGTATATTATTTGCAAACCTCAAAAATAGAAATGCCTAAGTATTAAATCATTTATAATGCGCCACATATCTCATGTGATCTAAATGTATGCTCATTGTGAGCTCTGTTCATTGTGAACTATGTTTATTGTGATATACATGTATGTTCATTGTGAGCTACATGTATGTTCATTGTGAGCTATGTTCACTGTGAGCTACATTTATGATCATTGTGGGCTATGTTAATTTTAATATGTACATGATGTGTGGATCTAGTGGTGTATGATACTTGACCTATATATTCAAACACACTATATGTTTTTAATGTTATTTGATTTAAAAAACTACTGCATTGTCGCACAAAGCAAAAGGCAGCAGTTACTCCGTTTGGCTTTCCAGGGCTGCTCAACAGGGAAATATAAACTGCGCCATCTAATACCATGAATACAATTTGGCGCAATGCCGAATAGAAAATTGATCAGCAAACCTAACACGTAACGCTGATTCACTGTCGGTTTACTGTTGAACCACCTTCTGCGACGCTGGCCTAGCATTAAACCAGCAGTGTGTCAACGTCTCGTGTGCTATGTGGAGATCAACACAAATAGATAGAATGGAGGAGGAAGTGTAGATTCTTCAACGAATCGACTGTTTTGAGCCACATTCTCTAACTAAATACTCGTCCCTTCTTTTTTTTGATCATATCATGTCAGCGTATAATTAGTAAGCCCATGTGTCAGCGTACTCGACCTATAAGGTACTTCTAGTGTATACTAAACACCTAAGACGTAAAACACGTTTAACAAGCTTCATACACACAGTTTTTTTTCAAAATGTTCAAAAAATGTTTTATCTGCCCAGCGTTTGCCAGTTTAGCCTACATTTATACACGTGAAGTAAATAAGGGATGTTATTGATCTAGACTTGAGAGTCTGCAATCGACTTGCATTAATTACGCCCAATATAACGTTGATAGGGGAGAAACATGTCTCTGAAAACCTGCACGACAAACAGCATGCAGCTTTTGCAAAGTCAGTGTATGAGTGGTATTTTTCATAAGCTATTTTCGGCTGTGATTTGACAGGTCTCCCTTAGACAAATATATTAGCTAACTTTTACAGTGAGTGGACTGCATCTGACTCTCAATAGGCAATATTTTAAACAATTATTAACTTGTAAATTAAATTGATTGACTCGGATTGCAACCATCTTCATTACCAATTCGATTGAAGGCAAATGGTTGGAATGAAATATTCAACTGTCGGTTACAATCGGGTGGCATAATTACCCAATGTCAACTTGTCGCACAGGCGATTGGTTGGACTGATAATTAGTGAGAGTGTTTACCATAAATTTAATGCGGATTATGCATTATGATCTTCTTAGTTTCACCTTTTAGATTTGGTACGATCTACTGGTGGATTTGGCTGTCCTACGCCTGGCTCCTGCCAGTGTCTGCACACGTGTTCCTTCCCGTGTTTTACAGACTCAGAGTTATCACAGTCTACGAGGTCAGTGTCATTATTGTTGTCATCTCAACTTGTCCTGTTAGCCTTAATGTGATGGTTGCTGTACAACCAGGCAGAACCATATCACCCCCATAGATATAAAAGGGTGTATCTGCCACTTTGCAAAGTGGCAGATACACCCTTTCATATCTAAAGGGACGATAGATATGACTACATACGGTTTCAATCTTTACAGAATAAACACAATGCGACTGAATTGACCCAATGTCTTTTGTAGATGCTCAGTTAGTCAAATCGTTAAATTTTGGAAATATTTTTTTACAAATATAAATATTTTGAAGATAGAGTTTGAGTGAGCAAATCCAATTTCCAAAGTATACAATTATATCCAATTAAATGTGTGTTTTCAGTACTTGGAGTATCGTTTCAAAAGTAAAGCATTACGAATGTCTGCAGCTATTATATTCTCCATACAGATGGTGAGTTATTAATGTACTTTATTAGACATTAGCATTTGTGTGCCGCTATTCCACTCACTCACTCACTCACTCACTCACTCACTCACTCACTCACTCACTCACTCACTCACTCACTCACTCACTCACTCACTCACTCACTCACTCACTCACTCACTCACTCACTCACTCACTCACTCACTCACTCACTCACTCTCTCATTTACTCTCTCATTTACTCACTCACTCGCGTCTCCATATAATACAGATGCTGACTTATAAACTGTATGATACAAGACAGTGTGTATGTGATCAGCTATTATATTATCATAATAATACCACAGATTGTATGAGCAATCTCTGATAATACATATGGTGAAATTTCACTGTCTCGCTGTTGAAAACTACTAAAAATAACACTATCATTATCGTCGTTGTATCTTTTTTTAAACATTCACATAAAAAAATCTTGATTGATTTTCACATTTATTATTGTTTTGACGTGATGTAAGGCCCTACTGGTGATGTTTCAACCTCACAAGTTTTTATAAGAACATATACAAGAGAAGAGGGGAACGCCACAATAAAAACACACATAAAGATTCTTGTTAATGTATGCCTTTCGCAAAATTCATAGGGTTTCGAGTTACACTCAATTTAAAGCAGAGTCCTCCGTAATGATGGTAATTGGAGACATTGCACCCGGAGAGCATTGACCCAATAACATTCTCACATGCTAGACAAAACAATCTCAGACTTCCTCATGTTCATGGAATAATAATTATTGTTAGGCTAAGTTGTGTATGTTCTCGTGAATATCAAATCAATTGAGACATGTTTAATACACATTGAATCAGCTGGGTCGCTATGCTTCACTGACATTGTGGAGGACCTCACTCATGTGATCGGTGATCATGCTGCGCATGTCCAATATAGCCCCTTTGGTTGGATAACACTGCCTCAGAGACTAAAAAGTTAGCAACACAAATCAACCGTCGAAGTGTAATATAAAACCATATAAACACTATAGGTCACCTGTGTACAATGATTGGTGTGTATTGTGTCGCGTAAAGACTTGAGCATACATAACATAGCATAACATAACATCCTGCATAATGTGGCTGCCTAATCCTCCACAACTTGACTACTATATATATCCCGGAAAACACAAGACAATAAATCAATGGTGTTTTATGTTGGGCCAGCGTCGCAAAATGTTGCCTGAAATTTATCTGATACACAAACGGTGTAGGCCTACTTCCAATCTAATCTCTACTATAATTTTTACATTTATTTCACGAGTAAAAGCTCCTTAGGGACGCACCATTTGATTTCTGGGGGGGGGGGGGGCTAGACTATTTTTGAAAAAAATGTTTGTTTTCAAATTTCTGTAAAAAAAATAGATGCTGAAAACTTGTACATAAAAAAATAATATGTTGAAAGATTGTGCCAAAAAAAATTGTTGATAATTTTAATTGTTGATAATTTTTGAAGAGGCTCATCAAAGTGGAATTTAAAATAAACGACTTACAAGGAATAATTGGAGCGCAAAATATTTCTAGGAAAATTCTCAAGATCGCTACAAGTTATTATTTAACAGTGAAATTGGACGCGGCTTTACTGATGTATTTTTTGTTTGTTTCTGGTCGGCTCTTTGTCTATTAAAGAATGTGATATTTTTCTATTTTTTTGCGAATGTTTAGAGCGGGTTCGGGTATTTCCGAACACCTAAGCCTCTGCACTTGATGTCTGGTGTCCCCATTTGTCTATCAGCTCCCCACGTGACATCAGTTGATGAATGAAACTATGATTGATGACGTAATTAACCACGTGCACGGCCATTCATGAATCTGAAAGTTGTACAGGAAGTTGTAGTACCCAAGGTAACGGCGGGTATACTCGAAATAGAGGGGGTAATGTCGAACACCAAGTAGGGTATAATCGAACACCCACCCATTTTTTAATCTAAAGAGAAAATAACCAGTCTAGAAGCAGGAACATGCGCAGTATACTCAAATATGATACAAATAGAATCAATGTCAATTGTAATTCGTCCACAAAAAAAAATATAAAATATTAGGAAATGCCACTGTTCGAGATTACCCGAATCTATGGAAATCTGAGATTTTTTTCAGTTTCCTTCATATTACTTTTCAAACCCGCATAGTAACGTCACAACCGTTTGCAGGCCTACAAATCGCTCCATTGATGTATTTCCTTTCGAAATGACGCATTCGCCGTGAAACTGTGGTGTAGGCCATATAGGCCTAGTGTTCGTAATTAGACGAAACCAAATTAATTGATGGGTCTATTTCCGAACACGTCCCAAATGATAAGGCTATCATGACCATAGATTTCCCCTATATCTATGATCATGACCATTGCCTGGCGAGCCCTGCCAATTTCATTTATGGCCGGGTATTGGCCAAGGTTCTTAGTCACGTGACCATCATGCCTGTGCTATTGAGGCCAGTGAATAATTTTCTGGGTCAAGTCATAGGAAATGCGTCAAAGGGGAAATACAATACTGTGAACAACTCTTCATCCGGGAAAGTGACCTTTCAAATATGTCTGAAATCGGGGATTACCCTATTTTCATCTAAAAATAGCAACAAGTCACAAACATTCGCCACTGGGGCATACCAGAGGCTACATGAAGCTCGGCCACGCCGCGTAGTGTGGCTCTGGGAACCAGAGTATCATGACCAAAAATTGTTTTTTGATGTTTTTATATCTAGAAGGTGCATTGCAAGGTACATTTTCCCATATAAATAATAATTCCAGGATTGATAATACATATCATAAATAGACCATTACCTTCCGTGTAATTACCTTAATTTTTAAAGACTTGTCTACTTTACGACATTTTGAAAGTGACTTTTTAAAAAATCAAAATTAATGGATATGAAATTGGTCCATAATATTACGGTGCGTGACAGAACAGTCACGCACAACGGGCAGCTCTGCCTGACACAATTTATTCATGTCAGCCAGCAACGGGATGAAATATATAGGCAATGTTCGGAAATACCCCCCCCCCCCCGTTCGGAAATACCCGAACCCGCTCTACCACATAGTAGGCCTATTCAAGTCATAGTTGCTTGCGTCCTAGTTTGAAGACAACATATCGCCAAATGATGCGTACAGATTATGCTGCTTCTAGAATGAAAGGTGAGTCAAAATAAATATTTATTAAGTAGACCTATTTGGTTATCAAAGCTTCACAGAAGGTATACCGTATTTATGGTCATGAGTATGAGTAGCCCTACCACTTACACTGGTATCCGGTACTAGGTTTCAGGAGAGTATTAAATTTCAAACACTAGTATAAACGGCATGTTGCACATTAAAAAAAAATCACCATGACTACTAGATCCTTGTATATCACCAACAATTCTCAGGGCTGAAGAAGCAGGTCAGGCCGGTGTGTCCCCTTTAATACAGCCGCAGTTACTGTATGTATGTCAGAGACTGACCTTCATCAAGGTCAGTGCATGACATTTGTCAACATACTTAATTAAATAGGAACTGTCACAAAAAAAATGTTTTATTTTTTTTCCAGGGACAAAAAAAAATGTTTGTTTCAAGGTCGGTGCTAAAAAAAAAAATTGTGTGCTAATTTTTCAGAAAAAAAAACATAACTGAAAGTAATAATTTAGGCCCCCCCCCCAGAAATCAAATGGTGCGTCCCTTATATTCACGAGGTGTTATCAGTAGGCCTATGTAGGAAATACACTCTTCCCGGCAAACAAAAAAACATTTGTATAACATTTATACAATGTTGGACCAACGTCGAACGTTGGGCCGACGTTTTACAAATGTTATACGGGGACCCTAGGGTAGTGGTTAGCACCGCTTCCATTCACGAGTTCGGAGTTTGTTTCCCGGTCTCGGCGGGTTAAAAGAATCCTGTGTCTGGAGGCAGAGTCAACTCACTCATCTCACCATCTTCAGGAGGTTCTCCTTGTCCAATTTTAGCGTGTTTGTGCACAAAGATGGCCTCAAACCGGATTAATTTCATTACATCGCGTCCTCCATAATAAATACCTTCCCAACATAAACACGCCCACCACCATGGGCCACAGTCCCGAGCACACGGTCACCTTGGACCAGAGAATTAGAACAGGTCTATGCTTTGGACTTAACTCTCTACCAAATGAAATGAATCGGGCTTTAGGCCACCTTTGTACACATATAGGCTAAACTGGGCCAGGAGAACCTCCTGAGGCTGGTGAGATGATTGAGATGACACTGTCCTCCAGACACAGGATTCGAAATTCGTGCCCTGGTGGTCTGAGGCCGAGCACGCTACCTCTCGGTCACGGAGGCTCCCCACAATACTGACTTTCACACGTGGATGGGGAAGAAACAGTTTTGTTTCTTTCAAACCGCCGAGACCGGGAACCGAACCCCGAACTCTGGCGTGAAAGGCAGCGGTTCTAACCACTACCCTAGGGCCCCCGCCCATCTCTCTACCAACACAAACCTAGCCGTCAGCACGGTGGAGCAGGAAACTAATCTGGTAAGAGATCATAACATGACTCCAGGAAAAGCCGCTATGTTTGTGCTCTTGAGCCCTATTGTCAATTCTGTTTTTTATGTCGATCATGAGAAAGGATGTCTATGCTCGTTTTATTTACGTCAGACTACGGCACACAAACTTTCTGTTGACTGTGTGGTAGGAGAAACTCTGTTGTGGATGTGCATGCATCTCTGAGACTGCATGGAGGCTGATGGAGATCGCAGGTTTGTCCCAAGCTCTGGCATGCCGGTTTCAAAAAGTTTCTTCCTCGCTCACTCGTAAAGAATTGGTATTGTGGGGAGCCTCCGTAAGCTAAAGGTAGCGTGGTCAGCCTCAAACAGCCAGGCAGGGCTCGAATTTTGAATCATGTGTCTGGGGTGCAGTGTCATTCCACCATCCTCATGAGGTTCTCAGTTTAGCCTATATGTGTACATAAGTGGCCTAAAACCCCACCATTTATTAATTCATTAATTCATTCATTCATTCATTCATTCATTCATTCATTCATTCATTCATTCTTTCATTCATTCATTCATTCATTCATTCATTCATTCGTTCATTCATTCATTCATTCATTCATTCATTCTTTCATTCATTCATTCATTCATTTATTCATTCATTCATTCATTCATTCATTCATTCATTCATTCATTCATTCATTCATTCATTCATTCATTCATTCATTCATTCATTCATTCATTCATTCATTCATTCATGCATTAATTCATTTTTGGAGGCTGGCTTGTCCTGTTTTGACGACGGATACAGCAGAGAAAGCGGTCATTACGGTTCGATCGTGTAGAACGACCAGTAGGCCGCCTACTGGCACCATGATTCACATGGCCTCTCCACTGATATTTCCTGGTGATCTTGGAGATGGTTCCTTGCATGGTGCAGAAGACGACCAATGGTAGCCTCTTTACGACAACAGCGCATTCCAGTAACATGTGATGCCTCAGTCTCAGTTATTCTAGCAAGCAGGATCTGATGGATGCTGTGTCCGCAGGATAAAAGCCTTCCCCTTCAGTGGGCTCCTCTAGCACCTTAACCCTTAAAGGGCTGAATTATTTTGTAAAAAAACATCGCAAACAATTTGAAATCATCATAAATGTCTTAGTCAGCTCTTTCTGATTCATTTGAATACCTATGTTATGGGTTTCCGGCCATTAGAAATATTTTATTTCTTACAGTTCGGGGATCGACTTTAGTCGTCAGTCTACAGACGTCAGATTCTGACGACTAAAGTCTATCCCCGCGCTGTAAGGGTTAACCCTTTAACCGCCGGTGCCGTGCAATTTCGTTTTTTACATTTTTATTAGCACATTACATATCAGCTTTAAACCTGCTAAAGATAAAAATGTAACATTATTCAGCAATATTGGAAATTTGTTGACCTCCATTTTGTCAAATCTGAATAATTTTCACTCACTTGAAGTTGTGGATCGCGTCAGCGAGACACAACTTCACGCTGGTGAAAATTACAATTGATTAATTTGGCGGTTAAAGGGTTGAATGTCATGTGGTCGTCTGACAATCAGCCGGGTTTTAAGTATGTAAACAAGACCGATTGAGTGTACACACTGTTCAGTTTGGAAATTTACACATGCTTCAAAATGATGAATGTGCAAATGGGGATACTGTTTGTGTTTGCCTCAAAATATTAAATCAATATTGACCAAGAGTGTGCTAACGTAATTCCGATTCGAATCAAGTGTGTTTTCAATAGCTGGTTTTACCTATGTTTTTTTAAACATTTTTTGCATGAACATTTTTTTTGTTCATTCAATGTGAACTGTGCTTCAAACATCGCCGATTTTTTTAAGCTTTAATGTGAATTTGAATCTAAACACTTTCTGCCACTTTCGTTTTCTTGATCGTTACTATTTCGGCACAGCACCTTTCATTAAAACAATATTCACTCCACTCAGATGAAACGTTTTTGACTAAGTTTTCCCTTCTAAATATTTTGTGAGTGGCACGCTGGGATCACGTAATATTGACAATACAAAGTTAACAAAGTGAAATGAAATGAATAGGGTTTTAGGCCACTCCGACTTTTCAAACAGGCTTCAACCACTGCACAAGGGCCCCCACCCTACAAAGTGGACAAAGTGCAACTAACGCCTCAATACCTGCACTGACTTATCAGTGAGTGTCACAGTACGCACCAGTAGAGACACTGGTGAAAAGAGTGAACTCAATATCATGCTCACATTCGTGAGAGAAAATAATATGAATAACACGTTAGCGGAACGGACAACAACCGTTTAAAACACGAATCAGCCAACCGCATACATTACCGTAATGCTGGGCAAAATCTGGGCCAGTATCTTGGATGATGGCTCAGCAACGGATCCGGTACTACCATGTAAAGACAAACAACAGTGACTGCTTAAGCCCACTAGAAAAGTAAGCGCTTAAGAATTTTATTGCAAAACGAAACTTGTTTGCTGTGGCCTGGTAATAGATCTCTCTGATTGATCAAAACCTAACATCGACGTCTTCAAGACCCTGCTACTGCTATTGACAACTATTGTTTGGTTAGCTAGTCTTTTATACTCTGGGTCCGGGTTTTTTGCGCAATCCGTCCGATTTGTCTTTTTAGTTTAATTAGTTTTCTAGTTTCCTTAGATAAAAAGAAAGACAAAATGATGATATATCTCCAAAGTTATTGCAAAACGAGACTTGTTTTCTGTGGCTTGGTGACCTGGGTAATATATCTGTGATCAGTCAAAACCTAACATCTAAGTCACTCGACGTCTTCAAGAACAGTATTAAACCAGCAGTGTCAATGTCTCGTGTTAAAACGAATACGACATAGAAACCTGGTATCCATATATAGCAAGCATGTGCTCAATTAACGCAAAGTTGGGATGAAGCTACATCAAAATAATTTAATCCTATAAAACGTCCAATAAAATGTCACACATTATTTCCATGATTAATTCCGTGGTTATTTCGGATGTTTAAAAAGAACTGAAATATGTTTAAGAAAAGCGATTTAGCTATCTAGACATTCTTAATGTCGGATATTTGAGTTTCGGATTGATTTTTTCCTGTTTCTCTTGACTTTGTACATATTATTTACGTACGTGTCTTTAGTTTGTTCGCACAGATTTAGATCGATCTAATGGGGTTGGTAAGACGGATACAAGTACCAAATTTGGCATTGAGTAAGATATAAACCTCTTTATGACTTATCTGATAGTCCCCCAAAAAATTTCAGAGCGGAACACACAATTTTGGCCATTTCCAATATGGTCGCTAGCGAAACTATATTTTCCGTTAATTATCATTTTTTCACAAATGAAAGCTGTTCTACAAGTCATTTTAATGTGGAATTATCTGGTAAAAATATTATGTAGGTGGAATAATATAATAAAAAACGGATATAACAGTATCAAATTGGATGTCAGAGCGATTACAGTAGATAAATAATGTGAAATTACTGTAATGACATGGAACTTGCTATGATGTGATTATTCATATTGTTATTTGAAAATAATAAGACAATAGTATGATCTTTCACGCCTTTATTTAATACATGGTATATATAATATTTCTGTTGATTTATTTTCTTGTGACGCGCTTGTGCTCACAATGAGCAGAGCAGACACAGAGTGCAGAGCAGACAAATCTTCACACACAGCCGTTGCAGTTTTGGGTCGCCTTCTTTCAAACATACACGAATCTAACTGACGCAAGGCATCCAATACTTCCAAAAGCTCAGTTCAAAATAGCAACTGTCCTCTCAAGCGTTTTTTTCCACACCGATCAGGTTTTGGATAGTCAGGCTCTTTGTTAAATTTCCAAATGATTGATCGTAAGATGGCATGCTTTACTTGTTTTGAAATGACATTGAAAGCGACACAATCAGGCAAAAATCATCCAAAAAGCAAACGTTTATTTTGGCTCCTTGTCTGTCCATATTATGTGAGCATGTCAATTGACTAGAATTGCGGACGTCTTTTGAATTTTCGGTTGCTGTGGCAGCGTAGCAAGTGTAACAAAAAAAACTGTTATCAGTTATTCCTGCATTTTTTTATTTTGGACATGCATGTTTCAAATTAAATCTTGTCCTTATTTCTCCTTTAACTGGTAAATGCGCAACACAAAATAAAAAAAAACATAGCCAATTCTCGCCTATGGACATGTTGACATATCACGGACACATCAAGAAAGCCAAAATAAAAATGATGATTTTGGCCAGATTGTGTCGCTTTAACTCCATGTAAACATTATTTACATTCTCCATGATGCTCAATTGAATAAAACCAGCTGCAATATGGTTCATAAAATCCCACGTTTCCCACATCGTTCTCTTACCAATATTAAAGAAGCTGGAAACCGTATCACAGCCACTAATTGCATGTAAAAAGAGACGTGCCAATGCACGCTCAGAGCCACGTTTCTCAGCAATATTGTGCAGTGTAATTTTGTTGCTGCTTCAAATTCACTAAATAGTTGATAAAATCATATTTTTTATGGAATAACGCCACATCAACCATTAACACAGAATCCAAATCTCCAATTCGAATCAATATATTAATTGAGCTGGCATGTTTGACGTGTAGAAATATATGTGTGTCAGCTTCGTCTTTACATCGTCTTTACTTCATAAACACTACCCTGTATCTGAGGATGACTAGCAGAACCTTTCCTGAAGGCACATCCCCCTTTAAAGGTACATGAATCTTTCTTTCAAGTGCTCAGCTAAACTACGAGCAGCTCCTCGTTGTTCTAGGTGGAACATATGCATTACATGTATCTGTTTGACGACTTTTTGTCATAGTTGTAATCTGTCGCTTTTCTAATATGCTGTGTCTATCGTGTTCCCATAAAGTGGCTATCATTTTTTCTGATGAATCTCCATCATGTATTAAGGTTGACTTTACTTAACCCTTTAACCGCCGTGGCCGCATATATTCGGGTTTTCATTTTTTATTAGCACATTAAGTAACACCTCTTAAACATGTTTAAAGATAAAATGTGACATCAATCAGCAATATTTGAAAACAGATGACCTCCATTTTGTTAAATCTGAATAATTTTCACTCACTTGAAGTTGTGGATCGCGTCAGCGAGACACAACTTCAAGTGGGTGTCTCTGCAGTCTAGAGTATCATGTGTCTCATTTTGTATTAACCCTCTGTAGACCAGACTATCATATGTCTACTATATTAAACTTTCTGATGCTTCAGTATCACAAGTTTTATTTATCAACCCTCTGTAGGCTAGATAAACATATGTATTAACCCTCTGGGATCTAGAAGGTCGAGAGTATCACGAGTCTCAAATAATAATCATCCGTGCACGGACTACATTATCATATTTTCCTTATTTAGGTTTCAGATCTTCTGATGCCTGGAGCATCACGTGTATTGTTTATTAACCCCCTGGGGGGGGGGGTGCATCATCACGTGTAATTACCCCTCGGGCTCTTGAGTATCACATGTCATATGTATTAACCCTCTGTGGATTATATTATTATATTTATTTTATTTTTACCTTCTGATGCCTAGAGTACCACGTGCCTCATGTATTAACCTAAGGCTATCAGATTTCTTTATATTACTATTTTAATACCCAGCGTATGATTTGTCTATTTATAAATCCTCTGCAGACTTAGAGCAACACATGTAATAACCATCTGCAGTCCGGAGTATCATGTGTCTCATGTATTAACCCTCTGTGGACTAACTTACCACATATCTACTGATGCTAAGAGTATCACATGTCTTCTTTTTTACCCTCCGAAGGCTAGAATGTCAGATGTATTAACCCTCTGGGGTCTAGAAGGCTAAGAGTATCACGTGTCTCAGATAATAACCCTCCGTGGAGTAGATGAAATTCTAACCTATGCTAATAAATAAGTTGTGTGTATGATATGTTGATATTTATTATCACGATGACTGACAGTAAAAGTTCAGATGTGTTTGGGCAACAAATTGGAAGGGGCACTGACAAAGGGTTTGTTGTAATTTATAATGTTTAGATTTAAGGTCACATATCATCAGCTGTCAATAGCGGTAATCAAACGGACTTTTTGTCTACAATCATGTAACCTACATGTAATACACAATGGTATTTAGGTGTCATGTTGATATGCCCGGCATAAACATTACACCTTAAATATTCCCAAGTTTTCTCACACTCACTGGCTGTGTTTTCACTATGAGACGTACGTCGGCATCAGCCAATACCGCACTCCGCTGTACTACATGTATACGTACAAGCTGTATAGCAAGTGAATGCTGTTGACTGAGCGTCGGCGATTCACCATCTTATGGACGTCTGTCATGTCGGTCAACTTATTTGAGAGTCTGAGAATATACGAACGGTGTTCATTTTTGTGCGGTATGGAAAAATACAGCATGTGTCCAAGAAATAAGGTGTTCGCCTAAAAGCTAACACCTTATTCCTTGGACAAGTGCTGTATTTTCCAATATCGCACTCAAATGAACACCGTTTGCATATCCTATAGAGTTATATAGGCCTACATTGTGCGCGCCTAAGAAACCAATACAAGAATAATCATGCCTAAAATAATGTTATAATTACGTACTTGATAAATAATTCATAAATGATCAGTACTTCTACCAAACAGCATGGACTTTTATGACATGCGATAATGTGAATATGTATGTGGAAATATAACAGCGTGATAGGGAAGTAATGAGATTAGCTGATTGCCTATATTTAGTCATAGCTGTCACAAAGTCAAACCTCGCCAGAGGCAGCCACAAAAAATACATTTTAAATTAAAATATGTTAATCTCTTTAATGTTTTAACACCAAGTTATGAGATTTACTAAATATTAATGTTCCATGCAATATTAGACTTTTTGACAGCCTTTGACTGCTAATCTTAATTATGTCCCCCTCTATAGAGGTGGAGACATATTGCTTTACCTCTCACCGCTCATCAGTTCGTCCGATCAGTCTTGTGTCTGTGCTGGTTATTGTTGGCTCATCGTCTACGACGCTGAGCCAACATTAGCCCAGTATTGGGTTACCGTGTCGTGTTTGACGCCACACTGAATGTGAGCCAGTGTCACAGATGGCAGGCCAACATCAACCCAACCTTAATAAGTAGTAGCCTAGTTATTGTACGGCCCGAGCCTTGTACGGGAAATAGAATGAATGGAGGAGTTCTACTGGGAGTACAATGACGAGGGCCGGACAATAACTAGCTTGCAGCACTTGGGTCAGTTGTCCTTTGTTTTTTTTTTGAAAAGGCCTGAAAGTCTGAAGAACAAACGAAAGACGGCAACCAGACATACTGGCCCCTTAGAGTGCGGGCACCCAATAAGCTTTAGTGCTGACTAACGTTGGTCCATTGTCAACCACGTTGGCTCAGAATTAGCCCATTATTGTTTCAAGGTCTAGTGTTTGCTGGGTAGATTGAAGGGAGATGTCACTAAATGTTTATACTTCATGCCGGGCTACTGGCGACAACGCTGGTCCAACATTAAACCAACATAGAGTCAACGTTTGTTCAATCGGCCACTCTCCAGAAATCACAATAATGTAGAAAGAATCATAATGCTTAGAGTCATGTAGTTTCGCAATTGGGGTGATTAGGCAGGCCTAAAACCCAAGAACTAACATATTTTATGCGGAAGAATTATGTTCATTTGAACAGATAGTCTGAACTACAGTGCTGGCACTGATGTTGGTAGTACCAGCCTTGACACAACTGGTAATATAATGTTTGACATTATCTGTCTCGGGGGATCACGAGAGAAGAATGGAGTTACCCTCAGCTATTGCTACTGTATGGACTATCCGACCCGAGGCTAGTGGACCCGCTTTTGAACGAAAAAACCGGAGTCATTGGACGTCTGGGTATGCCTGGGTGGCAAATCCCCCAGCCATGCCCAGAAACCCTTATTGGGCGAGTGGTGAAAAACATTATCATAAACCCACCATGTTCTTCACCCCATCCTCACGTCGTCATCTGTACATCACTAGTCTCATCAATGAATCGAACTGCACTGTTTTTATCATTTTACAATGTCACTTAAATGACCATCAATTCCGAAAAGTGGCGTAAAGCAATAATTTACCAGTACTGATATTACTATCACAAATACAGTGAAATTGCTTATATTTCCTATTACTATCACCCAATCTGTGGTCTACATAAAACACCATACGAAATATCAGGTTGATTGCAATAACAGTTTCCAGCTTTACGCAAGATATTCGACTTGCAGTTTGGATAGTGACGTTATTAAATAAAAAAAATCCCAGAATATATAGTTACACTAAATGCATGTGTCGTAATGGTAATCACACAAGATCTGTGTATCATCTAAGCGATGGTAATCTTTCTCTAATATATGTACAAGGGCAATTTCACATAAAGGGTGCATTTAGGAAAAATTTAAACTTTACACATTTTTTTAGCAAATACTGCTAGATATTTATATCAAACATTTATTTTAACAAGGGTTGTATGGGGAAACAAAAGACCAAATTTTATAAAGTTTTGTCAATTATTTCTTCATGAATCAGTGGTATTTATGTTATTTTCAACACATTTTGCAGTCTCATCCCGGAATTGTCTTTATAGGAGGTTTTTTTTCATTTTTTTCCGCCAGTACATCACTGCCCAGCTTGAACTATCTACATATATATAGACATTTAATTACTCTTTTGAATAGGTCTGGTGGTTATATATGGCATACAAATACTTCAAGCTGATTGCTGATTAACATCAGCAAATTAATTAGAATTACCTGTATGTATGTGAAAATTCCGTTAAAATAATGTCCCCTCCAGTACATCACTATTCAAGATCCACGCATTGTGTTTTTCTAAGATATAATATTATTGCAATATAACCTTTAATTTACTGATCTATATTGGTAATTATGTATTATTATAATAAAGCCTTCGTTAATGGCAGCTACTAGACACCAACAATATTTTGTGGGTGTTTCCTTTGTTCATTTTTAAATCAATATTAGCATGTTAATGTAATTTCTCCATTGTTCTGACTTACAAGACCTACTAGTACAAAATATATACATTTATGGCGTTTATATCATCAAACAAATGTGCTCTATATTGACTATAATAGGCTGCCAGTACACTGCGTACTGGAGTGGACAGAACGTATGTAACACTAAAAGTGTAATTACTCAGGGATAGAACTTGTGGTATTTTTCATGCTTGTCAAGCGATTTAAGCGGTCTGTACCGATACACAATCTTCTAGACTACTTGAATTAAAAAAAAATGTGTTTGTAGCGGCTGGGTCCTTTTGCTTCACCAAACCATAATAGTTTCGCTTCGGCGGCCCCACTCCTGTGGACCTTGACGATGCTGCACATGCGGATGGGTGGATAATGTTTGCTCAGCGAACCATGATGACCCGCCTACTTTAAAATAGATTTAATAGTTTAAATGTATGATTGTCATATACATTTTTTATTGCAAAAAATGAGTTTAAATGTTCATTATCCACCCAGGAGGTGGTTTCACTGTTGTATGGCCTTAATTTACTATGCCTGATAGTGATATCTGGCAAACCATGCCAAATAGCCAGACAATTAATTGATATAATATAAAATGTGAAGTTTTAAGGAGGGCAAGGCTAAGCAGATCGTTTGATATAGCTAGACTATAACTATAAAAAATTGTGAGGTTTGAGAAAGTGTTACCAGCATACCAGTTATATTCATAAAAATATACATGTATGCCTCGAAAAACTTCCAAATCTATCAGGGTCAAAATGGCCAACTGGTGTCCATTATTTAACTTAACATGCTTCATATCCAGTGCCAGATAACCAGACAATTAATATAAAAGAAAATGTGAGGTTTCCGGGAGGGACAGACCTTATTTCAACTCAGATCACATTCAAAACTGCCAACTATCTGCCATTTATTATCTACTTTAAAAAATATATATTATGTGTGATATATCTAGCAAATATTGCCGTCTACAGCAATCATCCAAGGGCAGCTGCAGCCTCCTCGTATCTGGCCATAATCTTCGGGCGGATTGCCAGTGGCGTACCCTGGCTCCTCTGCTCAACAGCGGAGCTGATGCAGCACCAGCATCAGTGTTGGCGCTGATGTAGGCTGTGATAGCCTTAAATAACCGGCAATAGCGTGTTTGACATTATGTCTCTCACGTGGGATGAATGGAGTTACCCAAAGGGAGTTATCCTTCCTATTGTTACTCTGGGGACTATCCGACCCGAGGATAGCGGAGCTGCGCAAAATGCCACAGAGTTTCAGCATTAAATTGCACAGGGAAAACTCAAGTCTCCGGTCGTCTGGCCATATCTGGGGATATATCCCCTAGACATGCCCAGAACCCCTTATCGGGCGAGCGAAGGAAAACGCTCTCAATAACCCACCATGCCCTATCACCCCCCCCCCCCCCACCCTCACATCATCATCTGTCCATCATTCATCTCATCAATTGACTACATCGTTTTTATCGTATTACAATGTCACTTAAAAGATCTTTTGTGCCGAATAGTGACGTAAAGCAAAGATTTACTACTACAGCAAATATTGCCAGACAGCTAGACCATAGAATAAGAAAACAAAATGTGAGGTTTTAAGGATCGAGGGAAATGCCCTGAAAAATTTCAACTCCCATCAATTTCAAAATTACCCTGATAACATCACAGTATTGGCCCAATAAAATGGTTTAAATGGGCCTGATTATCATTATGTCTTGCACATTGGTGCTGTTTTCAGCCGATACAGTTTATGATCTATATTCCGCATTGGACCAGTAATGGGCCAATAAAGGCAAAAAATGTAGTCGCATAATAACAATGACTGAATACTGGATTTTAACCGCTGTTACTGCCGATATCATCCGGTATAAAATAGGAATTGGCCTAATGACGTCATGTTTAGGCCTACTATAATATATGTGATATCTGCTAAAATGTGCCAGATAGTTCAAAGGTTATTATGCTAAAACAAAATGTGAGGTTTCAGGGAGATATTTTGGCAAATTAAAAATAGCCGATTATCGGGATATATGAAAAAATCAAATTGAATAGGTCTTGTTATGAATACAAATATATCCCAGATTTGTAGATATAGGCCTAGGCTGGAGTGAGAGAACGGTATTGTTATATAAACATGATAAATTATTATTTGTACCATACTAAAATAGTTAACCAGTAATTGCTTTACCGTAGTAAAAACGTAGCTTGGTGTGAAATAATGGTAGGGCTATTGATGCATGCATGTAAATTTGTATTCAGTTTGAGGTATGTATTATTATTTTTTTAATTATATGTACCATTACATACAAAACTTTGTATCCAATTATATAAGCTCAAGATCGGCTGGAGTTAATATTATTTTGAAACCACTGTATATAAATATATTGTGTACGGTACATTAGCATAATAAAACAGCTACACTACAACTAAGTAATAAAGTAAAAAGAAAATGCTAGATTTCAGGGAGTGACAGCAGTGACCTAACAAATTTGAACTTGATCACATTCAAAATAGCAGACTTGCGGCAATTATTTAATTATTGAATATGCCTGATATCTGGCAAATTACGGTATGTTAGCTAGCTAGACCCTACAACAAGCTTATGCTCCTAACAGCCATGATGAAGTGAAGATAAGGGAGGGATATGCATTTGAAAATGGTTGTTTTCATGTATATACCTTGACAAATTTCAACTCTATCAAATGCAAGATGGCTGACTATTGCCCATTATTTACTATATGCTTGATATCAGTCAAAGCATCCCAGATACCTAGCCCAGTACTATAATTTATCCAACTCCCCTCATGAAAGCCCGGAAAGTATTTTGTTGGCATATATATCCCTCCCTCAAACCTCACATTTTGTTTAATACCATACACCTCACATTTTGTTTTATAGTATAAAACAAAATGTCAGGTTTAAGGGAGGATGTGCCAACAAAATGTTTTCTAGACGTTCGTGAGGGGGTTGGAATGGATACACTAACTGTCTCTGCGGTTATATTGGAATAATAGTAGGCCTAATGTAGATGTTTGTAAACTATGACTGATGATGCTATTTTATCTCTTTTTAGTAGTTTACTTGTTATTCAGTTGAATTATTGAGTGATCATTCATGCTTACAGGTTTGTTATTGTTGTTAAAAAAAATATGTCCTCTCCAGTACATTTTATGATATTAGCTTGAACACCGTGACATTGTCCAAGTTATGTCACAAAAATCAAAATTATTTTCCATTGTTTTTCTTTGGTGGTGTTTAATACGATGCAGACAAATAGTTGCGGCCTTTGCCCGTGATAAACCACTTAAACATCTTTTTTTTTTGCAAAGTTTATACAATTATGCTACTTCAGCTTAATTTGAATTAAATGTTGATTAATAACAATATATATTGGAGCAAAATTAGAATATGAAATGTTGAGCAACTTATCATGTTTTACTGATCTAAAGTATGCATTTATAGCACTTGTGATGTTGTTATTTCAACAGTTAAAAAAATGTCCCCTCCAGTACAGTTTGTCACACATATAATTGTGCAGAGGATTCGCATGAAAAAGCACTGTAAAAATGCACAAAATATGTCATATATAGTATTCAAGCTATATGTGTATATTTAGTTGATGTCAGAGCACTAATTTGTTGAGCTGTCGAAGTAAATGCTGTACAATTCATACTTGAGTGTATTGCAAAATTTCATTTGTCACATTTCAAATGAATATCAAATCTATATAAATGTGAAATACGGGTACAACACATAGTGATCTTCCCTTTAAAAACACGACAATATAAAACAAACAAATTTAGGGGTTAGGATTTTCAAATCACCTACATTATTAGCATTTGAGCAGATACTAATGATTGTTAAAACAAATGTCCCCTCCAGTACACGCAAAAACAGCATACATTTCACAAGTCAATATCTTCATTCATGGGCATAATTAAGCTCCGGAAATTTAACTGATGTTGGGGAATGACATCTCGCTGTCAAAAGTTGTGAAATTATCATACATGGAAGGTTTTTATTTTTGACATGCTATGAGACTTTTTGTGTGCCCTTTACGTGAAATTGCCCACAAGTACAAATTAATAAAACACAAACAAATTGAAAGAAAGTAATATTTTATGTGATGTGTGAACCTCATATCTCAGGCCGAGTCAAGGATGAGGAGCCTACTGCAAACCTCATCTCTCAAGGATGAGTCTCATCTCTCAATGATGAGGGGCCCACTGCACACAGGGTAAACCTCACCTCTTTGGGATTAGGGCCCACTACATACTGAGTAAACCTGATTCTAAGGCTCAGTCAGGGATGAGGGACCCACAGCTAACCTCATCTCTCAAAGATGAGGGGCCCACTACACACTGAGTGAACATCATCTCTCTGGGATGAGGGTCCCACTGCTAGGGCGGGAGCCAGATCTAGCCCTCGTACTCACAAAAGCTAAGAATTTTTCAATACGATTTTTATTTAGCTTGCCCATTGGGACATAGCGAGTTTTGGTTCTTTTTTGCCAAACAGGACGCTTTAAGTCCTAGGGCCTATTTTACCATTTTTTAGAAGGACACCAAAATAAAATTGAAAGCAATTCGAAAAACTGTTCAAAATAGTAGTAGTTTTATTTATTTTTACTATTGTTTCAGTCATAGCCCTCGGCCATATACACATGTAGGTCACTGAAATGTATTTGTGCCCAGATTTCATTTTGAATATTTTTTTCAACCCTTATACAAAAATTATAAAATATGTGTCAAGTTTGGAAATCTGTTATTTTTGTTGAGTGGTACTTAGAAGCAAGCTAATTCGCAAAAAAGTGTCCCCATTATGGAGACTGGAGATTGGAAGGAGACTGGAAGTTAAAAAGTTTAAAAATCTAAGGCCAATCTTTTTTATAACTACATCTTTAGGATATGGGCGTCATTATCGCTAACTCCAATTTGCGGTAATATTCAAATGTGCTGATATCTCTGCGTCCAATAGGCTATTATGATAAAAATAACTCATGCTCTGGATATTTATCATTATAATTATGTGAATCTCATATTGATGTTTATGTTTACATGTTTATGAAGAAAAAATATATAAAATAAATGACACTTTGAATGCTAAGACTAATTGTTTGCTTACAGTGTATATACTGTGGATATTTAATATTGTATGCAATATAAATATTTAATATTAGTCTCATATTGATGTATATGTTTAAACGTTTGATGATAAACCAAATAATATGTATAATGACATTTTGAATGCCAAGGCTGAGTTTTTTTAAATAAATCTAAAATAATGTACAATAAAGCACAATGCTTAAGACTTGCATGTTGACCAATGTGGCGTTATCCAGATATCCATAGAGATTATAACAATAAGTACAGGATAAATATATTATATTTAATAACTGACTGGAAGAACAGGGTAAAATTTAATTTTTCTATACAGTTTGAATGTTAGGGCAGATTTGTTGTTTGTAAAATACTATAAAAATTCTGGCGATTATTATGATTATTATACATATTCTATGTTAGTCGCATATTGATGTTTAATTCTTTATGGAGAACAACAGTAATATATATAAATACGCTTTAAATGCTAAGGCTATTTAGTTTTAATTTTAATATAAGGGAACAATGCTTGAAATTTAATATGTTGTATATTGAGCATTATGGGCGGGCGCCTTGGTGCCGTGGTTAAAGCTGCCTGCTTGGAAAGCAAAGTATCCCTACAGATTATAATAAAAACACAAGATAAATATATTATATTTATTAAGTGACTAGAAGAGCGAAGTGGGGTTAACATTTAATGGTATTCGCCGAAACAAACAAACAAACAAGGGTGTATCGATACAAATCACCAGGACATATGCAAATTTGGTGCTATTAAATGTCAAAACCGTTCTACCAACTTTACTAAGCGTCGATCTGCACACAAAGTTATAGGCCTACGTGTATACCTATCGGCATATGAGAAAATTAAAATGATTGTAAAAACAAAAATAACCGAAACTGACAGTTGAGTGGGCATATCCGCCAAGGAGGGGTGTTGTGTCCATATAATTTATCTTTCCTCACATGGTATTAGGGTGTATGTACGTTATGTATGTCCATATAGTCCAGACATAATTCAGACGAGACTTAACTAATAGATGTCACCAACAAGTTAATTGAGCAAATAATCTTCGTCAGCTGTATTGTCATCTTTGTCAGACTGTGCAATACTTGCATAATGTATTTAATGGTCTGGAGATGACACCTGCTGCGTTAAAATTACCATTAATTGCTGTAGAATTATGAAATCTAGAAACCACAGTGTTTTTTAAATCCACTCTCGTTTTCAATGGCACATCCATGGTGTGTAGCAGCAAGTGGCACACTCAAAGAGGATTGATGTGATCTCGAAAATGTGACATTTTTGTTTGAAAGTGCGATGACAAGGTGGATAATTGAATAAATATATTGCTGCTGAGGATTTGATGGTAGCCAATTTTTCACATACATTCTTAACTCTGACCTTCCGAACTTCATTAGCCTATTAGAGTATATGTAACCATAAACAGTGCTACAAAATTATGTTAAGTGATTCAATAGATATTCTTAAGGATCCCATTCTTCACCTAAGCTTGCTAATGTAGGTACATATTGGATGCATTCTGCAGAACTTTGTATGGTTTAACTTTACCCCATCGTTTAAATGTTGAAACAGCATTGCTACCCGTGAAAGCAGAACCTGTTCAATCAATTTTAGCAGGTTTTAAAGCTCACAAGAGAGCAAATGACCAGAACAGAACCTGCTCAAGTGAAATACACCAAGCGGTTAAAAGCTGTTCAATGTTGCTTGTGTTATTCTCAGAACCTGCTCAATCAACTTAGCTGGTTTTATTAAAAAAAGGCACATTTTGGTAATACAGAAGCAATTGAATCCCTTTTGATTCTGCAGTGTATCCACTCTTTTTAACATATTCAATGAGTGATTCGTGAATCAGTTTCTTTCTGTGCTGTGCAGAGCTAAGATTTAGTTCAGATACTGGTATTGTTGAAATATCTGAAAACAACCATGTGGCTTCACCACCCTCTAGATGACGAAATATGTTGTTTTTCAAGTTCTAAAGCATTGGTATTATAGTACAACTTGCGTTTAAGCAGAATCACTAGTTGACGTTTATGTTCATTATTGGACAACAAGAACTTTTTCAGTCTGCAGGTCTTTACTTTATCACTTTTTATTTAAAAATCGTGGACCTCTTCTGAGACGTTCAGATATTTTACATATCCTTTTTGGTACGAGTGAGTGCTATAATGTACTTCATGAATGGATGGTAAAACTATTTTAGCAACATTGGTCATTTAAGCTGGAACATCTTTGATGTAAAATCTGGCCTTTACGTCATTGATAAAAGGTTATTTGCTATCGGTGGTAGGGCAAAATTGTCTCCGTTTGCAATTTATCTTTCTAACGAAAGTCTTTGCTACTCATCTTTATCCACATAAAATTATGGCCTACCACCCATTTTGTGAGCGGCCATCACATAATCAACTAGTTCATGAGTTGCTTTGACTAATTTGATAAATTTGAAGATTTACGGTTTATTCTATTTAACCCGGCGGTCTGGACCTGGACCGGAAGACAAATTTGCATGTCCCATTATAGTTTATTGTCCTGTCATGATTTCAGGAAATTGGGAATCGTGCAGCACCAATTGCATCATTTCTGAGAAGTGTTTCAGCTCCATGATCATGGTGTGTTTGCTCTTAAAGCACTTGACATTAGCCAGCAACATTTTTGATGGGGTAATTTTTTAATGCAAAGTCAAAAATAAATAAATTTGTATTTATAAACCCTAATTTATTTTTAATCCCGTATTTTTTGCATTGCGTTGGTGCGGCAGCTGGTTATGATACATGTCAATTCAACGAAGCATTACATGATATACATCATGATGTTTGAAGTAAATATGTTGAATGAAAAAACATGTAACACAATTCCATAAGCAGTCTTTTCGGAGTTAAACAATATTCAAAATTTAAGAATTAGGCGGTAATTTATTCGTTTGCTAGTTGTATGGTATATCTATATTTTCGCTAAAATTATTGTTGAATATATTTATTCTATATTTAAGAATAAATATATATATTCTTTACTAAAGGTGTTTGTGTGATGAGGTGGCTAAATTAAACTTATATTATCATTTGAATGAAATTATGTTACATGACTAATTTATTTAATTATCTGATCAGAAAATATCAGTATATTGAAAATAATTTTATACATCTAGCTGTATAAAAACAAGGAATGTTAATTTCACCTTGTACTTATGATCATTTATTAGCATAAATATAATATATTTATCTTCTGTTTATTGTTATTATCTTTAGGGATATCTGGATTATAAAATAATGCTCGAGATACGAGTCGACATATAATATCTCAAACATTGTTCCTTAGCATTCAAAGTGTCATTATATATACATATTCGTGTGTTCTCCATAAAACATGTAGACAGCAATTTCTGTTTATTTGCTATAATCTTCAGGGATATAAAGATAATGCCATAATGATCAAGATACAACCTACTCAAACATTGTGCCTTGTTTTACATTATTTTACATTTATTTTTAAAACCCAGCCTTGGCATTAAAAGTGTCATTATGTATATAATTTTCCATACAACATGTAAACATAAACATCAATATGATATTAACATGAAATAATCATGTTAATTATAATAAGAAATAGCCATAGTATATATAGTATTTTAGAAACAAAAAATTAGAGCTTAAAGCGTCCTGTCTGGCAAAAAAGAACAAAAACTTGATATTTCACAAGGGTCAAGCTAAGTAAAAATCGTAATGAAAATTTCTTAGCTTTTGTGAGTACGAGGGCTAGATCTGGCTCCCGGCCTACATGTATGTACATTGAGTAAACCTCATTTCTCAGGCCCAGTCAGGGACGAGGGGCCCACTGCAGACAGGGTAGACCTTATATCTCCGGAACGTAAACACCAATGTGATAACAAGCTCAATTGATTTAGTGATAGTCACATTACCATTGCAGTTGAGAAAACCTATGTTGTCGAAAAAAGTGCTGAATCAATTGAGCTCGTTCGTTTTTACACTTAAAATACGGAAGGAGTTCTTAAAACAAAAGCAGGTTTGAGCCAATAATCCCGTTATATGATCAAAGAAATGACTATTCGAAACAGAATAAAAACAAGTTCGATGTATTGATCTCCTTTTTACACCAGGGCTGTCATTTTTTCTCATGGAGGGGCATTGAACTCGTTATTATTCTAATGGGACGATATTTATGAGCATGCGTTTTTATGTTCTTAGACATACAAAGAAACAGAAAAAAAGGCCGATATATCTGAGTTATTCAACCTTTGTGATCAGCTTCTATAGGCATATATGACTGTGCTGCAGTGCGCGTTACCGTGATATCGAGCACCGCGCGATTATATTTTTGAGTGTGTGTTTTTATGCTCCTAAAATACAAAGGAGCCTGCCAATAGCCTGGGATATCTGATTATTTTCTGACAGGTTGTCAACTCATTGATTGATGAGCATGTTTTATATTGTTTTTGCTACTAAAAAATGACTAAAAAGCACTGGCAGTTCAACATATTTTAAAGGAAACAGTTTAAAGCCTTATGAATCAATATAAATGACACGTGGAATAAATTTTAAAGTAATAAACAAAAATAACCAAAACTGACAGTGGAGTGGGCAAATCCGCCAAGGAGGGGTGTTGTGTCCATAGGATTAATCTTTCCTCACATGGTATTAGGGTGTATGTACGTTATGTATGTCCATATTGTCCAGACATAATTCAGACGAGACTTAACTAATAGATGTCACCAACAAGTTAATTGAGCAAATAATCTTCGTCAGCTGTATTGTCATCTTTGTCAGACTGTGCAATACTTGCATAATGTATTTAATTGTCTGGAGATGACACCTGCTGCGTTAAAATTACCATTAATTGCTGTAGAATTATGTAATCTAGAAACCACAGTGTTTTTTAAATCCACTCTCGTTTTCAATGGCACATCCATGGTGTGTAGCAGCAAGTGGCACACTCAAAGAGGATTGATGTGATCTTGAAAATGTGACATTTTTGTTTGAAAGTGCGATGACAAGGTGGATAATTGAATAAATATATTGCTGCTGAGGATTTGATGGTAGCCAATTTTTCACATACATTCTTAACTCTGACCTTCCGAACTTCATTAGCCTATTAGAGTATATGTAACCATAAACAGTGCTACAAAATTATGTTAAGTGATTCAATAGATATTCTTAAGGATCCCATTCTTCACCTAAGCTTGCTAATGTAGGTACATATTGGATGCATTCTGCAGAACTTTGTATGGTTTAACTTTACCCCATCGTTTAAATGTTGAAACAGCATTGCTACCCGTGAAAGCAGAACCTGTTCAATCAATTTTAGCAGGTTTTAAAGCTCACAAGAGAGCAAATGACCAGAACAGAACCTGCTCAAGTGAAATACACCAAGCGGTTAAAAGCTGTTCAATGTTGCTTGTGTTATTCTCAGAACCTGCTCAATCAACTTAGCTGGTTTTATTAAAAAAGGCACATTTTGGTAATACAGAAGCAATTGAATCCCTTTTGATTCTGCAGTGTATCCACTCTTTTTAACATATTCAATGAGTGATTCGTGAATAATCAGTTTCTTTCTGTGCTGTGCAGAGCTAAGATTTAGTTCAGATACTGGTATTGTTGAAATATCTGAAAACAACCATGTGGCTTCACCACCTTCTAGATGACGGAATATGTTGTTTTTCAAGTTCTAAAGCATTGGTATTATAGTACAACTTGCGTTTAAGCAGAATCACTAGTTGACGTTTATGTTCATTATTGGACAACAAGAACTTTTTCAGTCTGCAGGTCTTTACTTTATCACTTTATATTTAAAAATCGTGGACCTCTTCTGAGACGTTCAGATATTTTACATATCCTTTTTGGTACGAGTGAGTGCTATAATGTACTTCATGAATGGATGGTAAAACTATATTAGCAACATTGGTCATTTAAGCTGGAACATCTTTGATGTAAAATCTGGCCTTTACGTCATTGATAAAAGGTTATTTGCTATCGGTGGTAGGGCAAAATTGTCCTCGTTTGCAATTTATCTTTCTAACGAAAGTCTTTGCTACTCATCTTTATCCACATAAAATTATGGCCTACCACCCATTTTGTGAGCGGCCATCACATAATCAACTAGTTCATGAGTTGCTTTGACTAATTTGATAAACTTGAAGATTTACTGTTTATTCTATTTAACCCGGCGGTCTGGACCTGGACCGGAAGACAAATTAGCATGTCCCATTATAGTTTATTGTCCTGTCATGATTTCAGGAAATTGAGAATCGTGCAGCACCAATTGCATCATTTCTGAGAAGTGTTTCAGCTCCATGATCATGGTGTGTTTGCTCTTAAAGCACTTGACATTAGCCAGCAACATTTTTGATGGGGTAATTTTTTAATGCAAAGTCAAAAATAAATAAATTTGTATTTATAAACCCTAATTTATTTTTAATCCCGTATTTTTGCATTGCGTTGGTGCGGCAGCTGGTTATGATACATGTCAATTCAACGAAGCATTACATGATATACATCATGATGTTTGAAGTAAATATGTTGAATGAAACAACATGTAACACAATTCCATAAGCAGTCTTTTCGGAGTTAAACAATATTCCAAATTTAAGAATTAAGCGGTAATTTATTTGTTTGCTAGTTGTAGGTATATCTATATTTTCGCTAAAATTATTGTTGAATATATTTATTCTATATTTAAGAATAAATATATATATTCTTTACTAAAAGTGTTTGTGTGATGAGGTGGCTAAATTAAACTTATATTATCATTTGAATGAAATTATGTTACATTACTAATTTATTTAATTATCTGATCAGAAAATATCAGTATATTGAAAATAATTTTATACATCTAGCTGTATAAAAACAAGGAATGTTAATTTCACCTTGTACTTATGATCATTTATTAGCATAAATATAATATATTTATCTTCTGTTTATTGTTATTATCTTTAGGGATATCTGGATTATAAAATAATGCTCGAGATACGAGTCGACATATAATATCTCAAACATTGTTCCTTAGCATTCAAAGTGTCATTATATATACATATTCGTGTGTTCTCCATAAAACATGTAGACAGCAATTTCTGTTTATTTGCTATAATCTTCAGGGATATAAAGATAATGCCATAATGATCAAGATACAACCTACTCAAACATTGTGCCTTGTTATACATTATTTTACATTTATTTTTAAAACCCAGCCTTGGCATTAAAAGTGTCATTATGTATATAATTTTCCATACAACATCCAAACATAAACATCAATATGATATCAACATGAAATAATCATGTTAATTATAATAAGAAATAGCCATAGTATATATAGTATTTTAGAAACAAAAAATTAGCCTTAGCATTCAAAGTGTCACCTTATATATTATTTAGTTCTCCGTAAAAAGGTCAACAAACACCAGTCTGAGATTCATGTAAATTAAATATAATAATAAATAACCATAGCATGTCGAGTTAAACTAATTATAATATCCTACTGGAGGCAGAAATATCAGCACATTGGAATTTTACCAAATTAGAGTTAGCGATAAAGACGCGCGTATCCTAAATATGTAGTTATAGAAAAAAATTGGCAACGGATTTCTTTTAACTTTAATTTCCAGTCACCTGGGGACATAATGGGGCCACTTTTTGCGAATTGGCTTGCTTCTAAATAGGACTCAACAAAAATGACAGATTTCCAAACTTGACGCATATTTTATAATGTTTAGTTTTTTAGGTGCCCGTATTGATAAAAGGGTTGAAAAAAATATTTAAATAAAATCTGGGCACAAATATTTTTCAGTGACCTACATGTGTATATGGCCGAGGGCTATGACTAAGACAATAGTGAAAATAAATAAAACTACTACTATTTTGAACGTTTTTTCGAATTGTTGTCCATTTTATTTTAGTGTCCTTCTAAAAAACGGTAAAATAGGCCCTAGAGCTTAAAGCGTCCTGTCTGGCAAAAAAGAACAAAAACTTGATATTTCCCAAGGGTCAAGCTAAGTAAAAAACGTAGTGAAAATTTCTTAGCTTTTGTGAGTACGAGGGCTAGATCTGGCTCCCGGCCTACATGTATGTACATTGAGTAAACCTCATTTCTCAGGCCCAGTCAGGGACGAGGGGCCCACTGCAGACAGGGTAGACCTTATATCTCCGGAACGTAAACACCAATGTGATAACAAGCTCAATTGATTTAGTGATAGTCACATTACCATTGCAGTTGAGAAAACCTATGTTGTCGAAAAAAGTGCTGAATCAATTGAGCTCGTTCGTTTTTACACTTAAAATACGGAAGGAGTTCTTAAAACAAAAGCAGGTTTGAGCCAATAATCCCGCTATATGATCAAAGAAATGACTATTCGAAACAGAATAAAAACAAGTTCGATGTATTGATTTCCTTTTTACACCAGGGCTGTCTTTTTTTCTCATGGAGGGGCATTGAACTCGTTATTATTCTAATGGGACGATATTTATGAGCATGCGTTTTTATGTTCTTAGACATACAAAGAAACAGAAAAAAAGGCCGATATATCTGAGTTATTCAACCTTTGTGATCAGTTTCTATAGGCATATATGACTGTGCTGCAGTGCGCGTTACCGTGATATCGAGCACCGCGCAATTATATTTTTGAGTGTGTGTTTTTATGCTCCTAAAAAACAAAGGAGCCTGCCAATAGCCTGGGATATCTGAATATTTTCTGACAGGTTGTCAACTCATTGATTGATGAGCATGTTTTATATTGTTTTTGCTACTAAAAAATGACTAAAAAGCACTGGCAGTTCAACATATTTTAAAGTAAACAGTTTAAAGCCTTATGAATCAATATAAATGACACGTGGAATAAATGTTAAAGTAATAAAATATAACAACTTCAAATGCGTACGCAAATAATGTATTTCAAGAACTGTTCTTTATAAACATTAATAAATTTAGAAAATGTCAGCGCACCGCGTGACACGGAGATGGTTACGTGGCGTATTGGCAATGTACACGTCCGGGGCTCAAGCCACGCTGATTCTGTTTGGGGTTTCAGAGATTGTGATTTCACTGTGATTTCACAGATTGTGACTAGGTGATCACGTTGATGGCTTGTCGAGTTAAGGTTGAAACATTAAAAGGATATTGTGAGAATTCCAGAAGTCATCAGATTTCAGATATGTTAAGTAGTTTTTGAGATATGAGATATTTTATATTTTCGCGAAATACTCATTTTCGACTGCCTCTAGTTTGCAAAATGAAATGAATCGGGCTTTAGGCCACCTTTGTGCACATATAGGCTAAACTGGGCCAGGAGAACCTCCTGAGGATGGTGAGATGATTAAGATGACACTGTCCTCCAGACACAGGCTTCGAAATTCGAGCCCTGGCGGTCTGAGGCCGAGCACGCTACCTCTCGGTCACGGAGGCTCCCCACAATACTAACTTTCACACATGGATCGAGAAGAAACAATTTTGTTTCTTTCAAACCGCCGAGACCGGGAACCGAACCCCGGACTCTGGCGTGAAAGGCAGCGGTGCTAACCACTACCCCGCCCCTCCAGTTTGTAAACGTTGTTAGATAGGTCGTGACGGGCAAACAAAATAAAAAAAAAAGATTCGAAAAAGACTAAATATTGACAGACTTTTAATTTTTTTTGTAAAATTGTGTTTTTTCTAAATAACTCAGATTCTGTCATAAGTTTCATGGTTATAACTCAAAAACTGTAGGAGAAATGGGCCGGGAGAAATTCCGCAGAAAAATAATAATAAGTAGTTAGAGAGTTAGGGGAATAACTTGAGCCTTCGCCCAAAATAATAACAATAACTCAAAAACGGCTGACGCTAGATATGGCTTGACCTTTGCTACCCTCCTTAATTTTTCACGAGCTTTCCAAACATGATGACGCCATCTCTGTAGCGTCAATATTTTAGATTTTGATGGCGTTTGAGTCACGTTTCTCAACAAATACAGCGTTCCGAGTCGACAATGGTTGAAGATGAAAACATTTGAACTGTTTTATTAAGAATGTCTGTTGTCATGCTTTCTATTGCAATTGCCAAATTGAAGATTGGTGCAAAAGTTTCTGCGGTATGACGTCATAGTGATAAATGACTTCGTGTAATATCTTGGCAACGGTAGGACTTATGACGTTTTTGTAATCATAGATTACGGGACACTTTTTATCAAGGATTTCCGTGAACTACATGGGATGTAGATGAATAGCCTAGTTTAAAAGTCATGACGTCACAAAGTCAACTTCTTAACGGGTGGAGATACAGTATTTTCGTAACCATAGTTTAACTACAATTTTTTTACACTGAGTCCGCAAAAGTCCTCAGATTTCACATATATCAAGTAGTTTTTGAGATATAAAATATTGTATATTTTTACGAAAATCGTCATTTTAGATTGCCTCTAGTTTGTAAACGGTGATAGATAGGTCGTGGCGGGTCCCGACCATGAGCTTTGCCTTGGAGACATGAACAAAATAAATAAAAGAGATTTGAAAAAGTGTAAATATTGATGAAGTTTTGATTTTTTTGATAAAATCTCGTGTTTTTTTTAAATAATTCTGGTTCTATCATTATGTAACCATGGTAACGTCACAAAAAGTCGGTGAAGTTTCATGGTGATAAATGAAAAACTGTACGAGAAATTTCCGTCGAAAAAGAATAATAATAATATAAATAATAAGTAGACAGCCTTCTGAGCTAGAGGAATAATTATGAGCCTTCGCTCAATTAATAACAATAACTCAAAAACGGCTGACGCTAGATGGGTTCACCTCTACAACCCTACTTAACTTTTCACGAGCTTTCCAAATATGGTGACGTCATCTCTGTAACTTCAATATTTAAGATTTTATGACGTCATCGTCACGTTTGTCAGCAAATACAGGGTCCTGTGTCGGCAATGGTTGAAGATGAGAACATTTGAACAGTTTTAATTATTATGCCTGTTGTCCTGCTTCGTACTACAATTGCCAAATTGAAGATTAATGCAATAGTTTTTTGTGGTATGACGTCATAGTGATAAATGACTTTATGTAATATATTGGCAACGGTAAGGATTATGACGTTTTTGTAATCATACCAGACACTTTTTATCAAGTATTTCAGTGAGCTACATGGAATTTAGATGTATAGTCTTGTTTAAAAATTCTGTAGTCACAAAGTCAACATGTTAACGGTTGGAGATACAGTGTTATAACATAATTATGACGGCGCCGGGATGTCTATGAACGCAACATACTGAATAGCAGCTATCATTCGTGTGTGCTATAGCCATTATTATTTTTTTTATATAATTAAGCATGGCGTATCCTCTTAGTACATTCTCTGAATGATTTAATACATCGTATTGTAAAAAGTTTAATTAGCGCTATGTAACATAAACTTTTCGACTAATGTGAGTATCGAATTGATTCATAAGGCATATTTTTATTTGACCATCAGACATGAAGGGTCGGGTGATTCCTACTTGCAGTCCAGAGTGATAGCGGCGGCGCAGTGATTTATTTTTCCATACAAAACCTCCAATAGAAGCGACACGTGGGCTTTTGCCATTGGGTACTGGAAAATGCAAATTTTCATTCTAATTAAAGCCGCGGCTACAATTAGAAATGTTACGGTAATCTGTGTCAACCAAGGTTAATTCTGACAGTCTGGACAGATGAACCTGGATATTTTTTTGTAGCCATTCTTACCGAAATTACATGAAAGGTAATCTGCAAATTACCCATTCAAGTAATGTTATACAAAGAAGAACTTACTGCATTTGTTCCTATGTTAAGTCTAAACTTAACCATGTAAATTACCACTGAAGGTGATACAAATAAATAAATTATTTAAAAATCAAATTCAATAAACGTAAATATAAAATTTATTTTGTTGCAATTGTTTAGCCTCGTGAATGATCTTGGCTGATTAGGCAGGGTATAAGTACAAGCGGGAAAGTTACGTCATGTTACTTATCACCGTTACTCTCTTTGATAAGGATTAACTGCTCAATAAATTATAACTGACAGACCACAGTTATCCTGACACAGCTCAACAATACCTCCAATCATAGTACATGCAGCTATGTAGCATATCAAAATTCTGTGCCATGTTCATGTTGATTTTAATTCATGATGATTTCTCACATCCATATATCCCAACTGAACAATTAAAATCTGTTTCCATTTTTTTCCTTACTTATTTCTGCTAAATATATTTCTTCTTTATATTACTTTCATAAGTAATTTACAGATTACGAGGTAATTTTTAAAAAATAATAACATTTGAAAAAAATACGAAAAGCTCTGCTTCTTATATTACTTGCATCGGTTATTAGCAGATTACCTACCCAAGTAATTTTAGAGCAAGTCTTATCTGTCCGCACTAGTATTAAGAAACAACCCAACTGTTTGGTTGACACTTCATAAATTCCATTTTATTCCTGCTGAATATATTTTTTTGTATTACCTACATAAGTAATTGACAGATTACCTACAGAAGTTATTTTCAAAAGATAATAAAATTTGAAAAATTACTGCAAACTCTGCTTCTTATATTACTTGCATCGGTAATTAGCAGATTACCTACCCAAGTAATTTTAGCGATAGTTAGGAGTAAACAAGTAGCAACATTCACCTATCCAGAGTGAACCTTGGTCGACTCGTATACATGGTATAAGTTTTACTACCACAACTTTTTATTTTGACATTTGTATTATAATTGTGCAGCAGCAGAGCAGGTCAATTTTCGGGGTACCCAGCTACAAAAAGTAACATTATGTGTTATATAACAAATTAAAGCTTAGCATCTCTGGAATCAGAAAAGTGATGGTGCTTAGGCCGCAGCTTAAAGGATTTTTTGTAATTTGACCTTGAAGTAGGGTACCGTCTATTCCGAAAAATGCATTTTTTGCGGTATTCTAGCATAAAAAAAACTAATCTGTCACAATTCCTTATGTAACATATATTTCACATAAAAACACAAATCTGATGACACACAATTATGTTATGATTTTAGCCTCACGGTTTTATTTTTAAATTTATTTTCTATTTGTTCTTAAATTTAGATTAATCTTTGAAAACCACATGGTTTTGAGAAAACGAAATCTGAATGTTTTCCAAGCCGTGCCTATTTTTAGTGGCCGCCAGTTTGTAAGTTACCAGTTGCTGGTGTTGTACCAGGAAATCGATATATTGGCTAGCATAGAATACATTAAAACAAAAAATTGTATATTTGTATGCCGTTAGTATCGTATGTCAAGCTATTTAACTATTTATTGTTTGAAAAATACGAAATTATTCAAAAAATATTTTTTATTTGTATGTAATAACGACAATAACCAATTGAGCACTCATTTCTTTAAAAATAACGGTAACACGGATGAAAAGGGATCAGAAATACACCCTTCAAATCTATGGCCGCAAATCTTTTGGTGATAGGCCTGATGCATTCATGAGATAACAGAACACATAATCCATACATACCCTTTTTCTGAGATAGCTACTTTTGTTTATATTACTGTTCTAAACATGTCCAAGTTTGTCTTTTGGTTTTTACAAAACTACCATCAAGGTTGTGCACTCCGAGTATGTTGAGTTTTGTAGAAAACATACTGTATTACTTTGTAATATGATGTGACATCCACAGATTTGTATCAATTATATTACTAATGTGAGTAATTTAGATTAGATTACTGCTCCGAGTTTTGATCCTGACTGATAATGTCGGAGCCATTGAAATAATTAATTAACCCTTGTCCTGCTGAGTAATTTTATTTAAATTTTCAGCCATTTGAAGTTGTTTCTCGCTACCGCGGTCGGCTAATAAAACAGATTATAAACGCCAATAGTCGTGATCAGCATGATAAGGGTCAATTACTTTCAGTCGGTGTTCAGAAAGCTACTGACCTATATATTATGAAAATGATTGGTTGAGATCAAAATGTCCACCAATCGGGTGCCTAGGATCCTAGACACCTGACTGGTGGACATTTTGATCTCAACCAATCATTTTGAACTGCTTTGTGAACAGCACTGTGATTTCTAAACATTGCAGATCATGTACATGGCAATTGTCTTATACGCGCCTTCTCTGGCTCTTAATCAAGGTAGGTTGTTAATTACTCATTATTTTTTATCTTTTTATGTCTTTCATCTACATAAAAAATAGTTTTTAGTGGATTATAATTATATTCACAAATATTTTCATTTTTGTCGCTATTTTTATTTCGAAATACGTTTTAACCCTTAAAGCGCTAAGTTGTAGAAAATAATTCCTGCGCTATTCACAACTTCATTTGAGTAAAACATGGTGTATGTAGAATTTGATTCAAAACAAATGTAATTCTCATTTCTCATTATGCCTACATACTAAATTTGTAGGTTCTGTTGTGTTTTCCGCTCACACGTTTAAACATAGACCACATTTCTTTGCTGGTTGTCATTATATTATCACCCATTAACCTACTTTTACTTTTATTGTCGTCCATTAATGTGGATTTTTCAAAACTGTCGACGTGAATTGCAATTATACGATCTTGTTTACATAAACAAACCCAACAATGTTTTAGAAATAATTTGTATTCAGTCTTTAAATTAAGCATGTTTAATAGTACTTGTTCATATAAAATGAAAAAAATACATACAATCATAATTATACAAGATGAATGATACCGGAATATATAGCTTTGATTTTTGTATAGCTGGTATTCATTACAAAGAGCTGGTTATCTCTCCTATCGAACAAGAAATATTGACTTAACATTGTTTCGAGGCTGGTACAAAGTTTGTGACGTTGACCCAAAAATAAAATCATGTATGGCTGATATATTATTTTTTCTATATAATTATGTGTGTGTGTTTTGTACTTCTAGCATTGTAAGACAAGTTTGTTAATTATATTTCATTAACAATAATAACCCATTGCATTGTTTTACCAGTTTGCGTTAATCTCTGAGTTTTAATAGATTTTGTGCCATTTATTATCACACTGCGTGAGTAATTCTTACCTTTTGCTTGTTTCACAGTTACTGGCCTGAACGTGTGGATTTCTGTCTTCTCTGTCGGCATCATATGCACATTTTACACAGCTATAGTAGGTAACGTTTATTATTTGTAATGTGAGTAAAATTAACAAAATAATGCTTATAGAGATAATACAAAGATATCGATGTAGTAGTAGTAAATCATTGCTTTACGTCACTTTTTGGCACAAAAGTTATTTTAGGTGACATTGTAATACGATAAAAACATTGTAGTCAATTGATGAGATGAATGATGTACAGATAATGATGTAAGGGTGGGGGTGATAGGGCATGGTGGGTTATTGAGAGCGTTTTTCCTTTGCTCGCCCGGTAAGGGGTTCTGGGCATGTCTAGGGGATCTACCCCCAGACAAGCTCAGATGGCCGGAGACTTGGGTTTCGCTGTGTAATTTAATGCTGAAACTCTGATGATATCGATGATATAAACCATCAATAAAAAATCATTGGAGTCAAACAATGGATTACATCACGTTTGTGTCGGGTCGGTCAGTCAGTCAGGTGGTTAGTCAGGACTGTCAGTCAGTTAGTCAATCAGTCAGGCGGTTAGTCGGGACTGTCAGTCTGTCGGTCAGTCAGTCAGGCAGTTAGTCAGGACTGTCAGTCAGTCAGTCAATCAGTAAGGCGGTTAGTCGGGACTATCAGTCAGTCGGTCAGTCAGTCAGGCGGTTAGTCAGGACTGTTAGTCAGTCTGTCAGTCGGTTGATCAGTCAGTCAGGCGGTTAGTCGGGACTGTCAGTCAGTCGGTTGGTCAGTCAGTCAGTCAGGCGGTTAGTCTGGACTCTCAGTCAGTCAGCTAGTCAGGCGGTTAGTCGGGACTGTCAGTCAGTCGTTTGGTCAGTCAGTCAGGAGGTTAGTCTGGACTGTCAGTCAGTCAGCTAGTCAGTCAAGCGGTTAGTCGGGAGTGTTAGTCAGTCGGTCAGTCAGTCAGGCGGTTAGTCGGGACTGTCAGTCAGTCGGTTGGTCAGTCAGTCAGGCGGTTAATCAGGACTGTCAGTCAGTCAGTTAGTCAGGCGATTAGTCAGGACTGTCAGTCAGTCAGTCAGTCAGGTGGTTAGTTGGGACTGTCAGTCAGTCAGTCAATCAGTCAGGCGGTTAGTCAGGACTGTCAGTCAGTCAGTTAGTCAGGCGATTAGTCAGGACTGTCAGTCAGTCAGTCAGTCAGGTGGTTAGTTGGGACTGTCAGTCAGTCGGTCGGTCAATCAGTCAGGCGGTTAGTCAGGACTGTCAGTCAGTCAGTTAGGCAGGCGATTAGTCAGGACTGTCAGTCGGTTGGTCAGTCAGTCGGGTTAGTCGGGACTGTCAGTCAGTCGGTCGGTCTGTCAGTCAGACGGTTAGTCGGGACTGTCAGTCAGTCAGTTAGTCAGTCAGTCAGTCAGTCAGTCAGTCAGTCAGTCAGTCAGTCAGTCAGTCAGTCAGTCAGTCAGTCAGTCAGTCAGTCAGTCAGTCAGTCAGTCAGTCAGTCAGTCAGTCAGTCAGTCAGTCAGTCAGTCAGTCGGTCAGGCGGTTAGTCTGGACTGTCAGTCAGTCAGTCAGTCAGTCAGTCAGTCAGTCAGTCAGTCAGTCAGTCAGTCTGTCAGTCAGTCAGTCAGTCAGTCAGTCAGTCAGTCAGTCAGGCGGTTAGTCGGGACTGTCAAACAGTCGGTCTGCAATTTCTGTGAATTATCATTTTATAGTAAGTTTACATTTCACTAACAATAAAATTGAGCCTAGGGACAATGAACTGACTGACTATTGGTGGTTACATGCTTCAACATATCGAATGTATTATTTCTAACGTTAGTTTGCATTTTCTCATGTCGATGAAACGCGTCTGAAAATGATTTACTTTATTGATACGGTAGTTCTAACATCGGTCAAACCTCAACTCAGGGTAATTTACGGTAGAGACATAAATTGATCACCCAGAAATACCACGGTAAGAGTTCGCCTGGAACTAAAGAGTATTTTTATGTAGCCACTTGTACGGGCAAGTGCAAGGACAACTTGTTAGATGACAACACCACTAGCTTGGTGTGCGTCACGCTATAGATAAGAACACACCAGGAAAAATAAATATTACCACCCCGAAAGTATAATGATGAAATCCTCGAATCTCATGGACAAATAAAAAGGCCAAAACGTGATTAGCGTGAAAACCCCTTCAGTTGTTATTTCACTGCAGCCCGTCACCTAGGGCTTAAAGTGTCGTGTCTGTCACTTTATGACTAAGCAAAAACGAGACGTTGGACCAGCGTGGCAGATATGACCCGCCAATCTTTTTTTGTATTTGATATTTGTCATTATAGCATTTAATTATTATATTACGTGTGATATATATTTAAATATACCACTTTATATTAAGTAGAACCGTAGAAAAAAACGAACGAACTGGAGTAAAAGCAAACGAATGAACAACCAACGCACGAACGAACAAGCGAACAAAAAAAAGATTATCGAACCAAGAGTATTATTATTGTGTTTTGATTTGCTGCAATCGGAGTAAGTAAATGAAAGCAGTATGTATGGCTTTACTCTTTTTTGTTTATGTAAATCTGTCCCTGTGATATGAGTTTCTATTTTTAATATGAACAACCCCTGATATGACCATTTTAAGTTAACCCTTTGCCTGCTAATCACGACCATAGTCTTTTAATCCCTTTATTAGCTGATTACATCACAGTTATTGGGAATGAAATGAGTGTTTCAACACCAAGAATGGCAAACGTTTTGTGTCAAAATAAACAAATAAATTATTTGTGATTTTCAGCCAGTTGAAGTTGTGGATCGCGGTAGCGAGACACAACTTCAACTGGCTGAAAATTTAAATTATTAATTTAGCAAATCAGTGTTTATACTGGGCAATGAACATGCGTACTTTATACGACACATATCATTTATTTTATTGCGCAGTTTGGCTGTACGTATTTTCCAGGGAGGCATGAAGGCAGTGATGTGGACGGACAGTTTTCAGATCGTGATGATGTTTGCCGGACTTATCTCAGTCCTTGTACAGGGATCCATCAACCAGGGGGGATTCCAGAACATCTGGCAGGATAACGTGGATGGAGGCAGAGTGGACTTCTCCGAGTTAGTCCAAATAGAATTACTGTAGATCTGGTAATATTCGCGAGGTTTTAATTTTCTCGAATTTCGCGAAGAGGACATTTTTTTCTTACAATAGCGCTACTATCATCGAAATTGATAATTCTCGGGTTCTAAACTTCATGAAAAGTCCCAAGATCACAAATTCGCGAAAATCTGAACACGCGAAAATTACCAGATCTTCAGTAGCCTACAACTTGTTGACGTGCATCCCAGCAAATAAGGGATGTCCACCCAATGTTAGTTTAACGCTGGTTTGGCGTCGTAGACGCGATGTCTCGTGTGGGCTTGGATCCTGCAACACAAAACATATCATCATGATCATATTTTACATTCTATAGTTGTTAGAATGCACAGCTTAATGGGATAGGGTCAGAATATGCTCATTGGTTTTTTATACAGTCCATTTCTTATTTTAAAATGACGAGGACTTGAAAGTTCCCTTCCCTCAGTGACGTATAGACATGACAGTGATTGTCACCTCATAGACACATCCCAACTTCCCGTGTTAGAATGTTGCCATCATGTTACTATAACTATCGGCAAACGGTCGGCCATCGCAAGCAGAAATAGTATCATTTTGCGCTTTGTGAAGATTGAAAGAGTATGGCAATTAGTCACATTATTACGACTAATTAGTCACGTTTTTGCAAAAAAAATTAAACGTTTTATATTCTTATGAATTAATTCATATGTTCTTTTTGTAACATTTTACTGTTTACTATTGACGAATATTCTGTTAATCTAATATTCTTATGACCATTACGGAGTCAAGTGAACAACCTATTTTGTTATCAAGTACATACGCCATGCTGGGCTCCAGGACATTTCGCACCATAGACGTTTCGCCCCCCAAGACGTTTCGCACCCATCTTCAAGACGTTTCGCCCCCATCGCCGTGACGACTTGCCTCAGTTTAAGACGTTTCGCTCCCCTGTGAGACGTTTCGCACCCACGGAAGACGTTTCGCTCCCTATGTGAGACGTTTCGCCCCCTATTGAGACGTTTCGCCCCCTATTGAGACGTTTCGCCCCCTGAGGAAGATGTTCGCCCCCTGGGAAAGACGTTTCGCCCCTTCTCTAAATTAAGACATTTCGAACCCTTATGTGAGACGTTTCGCCCCCATTCTTATAGGACGTTTCGCCCCCATTCTTATAGGACGTTTTGCACCCCAGAGAAGACGTTTCGCCCCCTCCCCAATTTAAGATACGTAGCCCCTATATATATTTCTTAAAATATATAATCAGCCTTCAAATTTATATACGTTAATGTGATACAAGTTACAATATTGCATTAAATTATTGATGTTCCAAGTTTAGGTCGGCGATCAGATCGATAGCATAATAAATTAAAGTGGCTGAATCAAGGAATGAAAACGGTAGGTGATAGTAAAATGCATGAACAACAAGGTAGCCTAAGTGGACACACACACCTATCTTTCCTAATAATAAATGGGACGGCAATCTTCACAATTTTATACTGTTTTATGATTAGGGTGCGAAACGTCTTTCTCAAAAATGAATATCATGCTGCTTTATGAATAGCAAGAGAAACGTCTTTCCTAATTATGAAAAGGGTGCAAAGCGTCTTTCCAAATTATGACTATAGGGGCGAAACGTCTTCTGATTAGGGGGCAAAACGTCTTTCCAAAATATGAAGAGTGGGGGGAACGTCTTTCCTAATAATGAAATGGGTGCGAAACGTCTTTCCTAAATATGATTTGTGGGCGAAACGTCTTTCTGAAATATGGTTTGGGTGCGAAACGTCTTTCTGAAATATGGTCTGGGTGCGAAACGTCTTTCTGAAATATGGTTTTGGTGCGAAACGTCTTTCTGAAATATGGTCTGGGTGCGAAACGTCTTCCTGAACTATGAAGACGGGGGCGAAACGTCTTTCCTATTTATGGGGAGGGGGCGAAAGGTCTTTCTTAAGTATAAGTTGGGGGCGAAACGTCTCACTAAAAAATGGTGCGAACTGACCATGGGGCGAAAAGTCTGTGTACCCCATGCTGACACGAAACCTTGACCCTATGTCATTTTGATGTTGGTCCACTGCCTACTGCGCGGGCCCAACAGTCAACCTATAGGACTATAGGCCCAACGACTCATATTTTACGGGGAATTGTGTCTTGCAATTATGTGGTGGATAAAATTGCATAGATCTTCAAACATTTATTATTATGTTTCTAGACCAAAAACTTTTCCGATACTGTACAAAAATATGTCATCTATGTTTACGTTTTCAACAAACTCGAGACGTTGACCCAATGTTGTGTCAATGTTGGTCCACCGCCATCTACGCTGGTCCAACATTACAGCAGCATTGGGTCAATGTCTCGTGCTTGCAGGTTGGCAACTATGGTGTCTGTTTTTTTCTTTTATTTGACTAATTTGACTTATTATGGCATTTTTTTTAGTTTTGACTTGAATCCTTTTCGCCGTCACACGTTCTGGACCTTGACAGTGGGAGGTGGGTTCACATGGCTGGCTATATACGGCGTCAACCAGGCTCAGATACAGAGAGCACTGTGTGTACCTACTCTCAGATATGGACAGATGTGAGTGCAAACTCACACATGGAAGCTGCATTTTACACATAATAAAATAGAGAATAGTTTAACATACGTACAATATGTGAACCATAATTATTCTTATAGAGCAAATATATTTTCTTCAAATGTGCCCGTATAATACTGAGAATTCGCTGAGGCAAAATTAAATGAAAAAAATATGCAGTTATCATTGTCACAAAATGTTATAAGAAACGAATATATTTTTTTAAATTCAAGATGTGTTTGTTTGTACTACCACGTGCCATAAAGTTAAACAATTTAGAAATACATACATGTATTAAACATATGTTATATTTTAATTCAAAATAATGTTATTTGCGTTAACATAAACGTACCTCTTTATATTCACTTTTAAAGTGATTTTTAAAGCTATTTAACTACGGATTTTGTGTACTCGATAATCACCAGAATTTGAATAGCTATACAGATATAGTTGGCTTTCGTTATTATATCACCCATATATTCTCCTGTTTTGAACTATATTATCGCCCATTCTTTGTAAGCCATCACTAAAGAAAGATGCTGTGTTTTCCGAAGTATTTACATGTATATGGATTCTAATAATCACCTGATAAAACACTGAATAAAAGGAAACTGGCCCCCCAACTAGTTCTCATTTTTAGCCCGCCGTTTAAATTCAAATAAAAAAAGGTGGGCGTTTGCAATTGAAGTTCGGCGGCGTCGGCGTCGGCTTTAACATTTACCTGTGGGCGCGATAACTTGGTAGTTTTTTATGTATCCTTCCCAAATTTGTTATGCATGTTACCAGAAATATCTTTCTCTGATATGACTAATGACCAGTTCTCGGACAAGTTCAATAATGTCTAAAAATATCAAAATGGCCGACTTATTGCGATTTTTCACCTTTTACGTCAATAATTTGACCTTGTGGGCGCGATAACTTGAAAAGTTTTTTATATATCCTCTTCAAATTTGTTGTGCATGTTACTAATAAGCAGTTCTCGGACAAGTTCAATAATGTCTGAAAAATATTTAAAATGACCGATTTATTGCGATTTTTCGCATTTTACGTTAATAATTTGACCTTGTGGGGGCAATTACTGGAAAAGTTTTTTATGTGTCCTCTGCAAATTTGTTATGCATGTTACTAATAAGTAGTCAATAATGGCTGAAAAAAAAATTACAATAGCCGATTTATTGTGATTTTTCGCATTTTACGTCAATAATTTGACCTTGTGGGCGCGATAACTTGAAAAAAAATTCATTTATCATCTTAAAATGTGTTATGCATGTTACTAATAAGCAGTTCCCGGACAAAAACAATAATGGCTGAAAGAAAATTCAAAATGGCCGAATTATGGTGATTCTTCGAATTTTACGTCAATAATTTGACCTTGTGGGCATGATAACATGAACAAATTTTAATGTATCTTTCCGAAATTTGTTGTGCATGTTTCTAATGACCAGTTTTTTGGATAAGTTTAATAATGGCTGAAAAATAAGCAAAATGGCCGATTTATTGCGATTTTTTGCATTTTACGTCTATAATTTGACCCTGCGGCAATAATAACTTCAAGTTCAATAATGGCGACGGGCTATTGTCGAGTGTGCTCTTGTTAAAAATACAATTCAATATAGGAACTATATTTACATAATTCCATAGCGATAGGTTGAAACAATACAGATATGGCAATAATAAAAACAAGTGATAATAATTTAAGGTATGTGTTGTCGTGTTGTCGACATAACTACGTGTTAGACTAAAGCGCTAAAAAAATTTGTGTAAACCATGGAGACCAAAGCAGTTTTTTTCAATTTGAAATCCCCATACATGTCTTGGTTAGCTTTTTCTGCTTCATTTGATTACCTATACTTCAATTCTTTCAGTGAGGTGACCGTCTTTATACAGCAGAATTTGACGTCTACATGTACGTCAGATTCTGACGTAAAAAGCCTGTCGCCGCACTGAAAGGGTTAATTTGTCACCTCTAATCATTATGATATTATGACAACCAGTCAAATATCCACCATCTGTAACCACGGTAACGCTAGCGCAACATTAAACCAGCATCGGCTGAATAGTTCGCGTTTGCTAAGATGGTCTGCAACAATCGCATAATGCAAGCGGTTGTCGTTTAATCTTTAAATCAAGGTCTTTGCCACATCTATCGTCACCTTGGATATGAAAGGGTGTATCTGCCACTTCGTGAAGTGGCGGATAGACCCTTTCATATCCTAACTGATTACTAATCGTAATCATTCCTTCATCTTGGTCATTTGGTTGTTACTTTTTCAGTGCCATGTGGATGAACGTGATAGGTTTGACGGGTCTGCTGTCAGTCTGCTGTCTGGCTGGTATGGTCATCTACTCAGAATATAAGGACTGTGACCCCATGTGTGAAGGAAGTGTATTATCTTCAGATCAGGTATATATCAATATACATACATCGTCTCCTTGGATAGGAAAGGGTGTATCTGCCACTTTGTAAAGTGGCAGATACACCCTTTCATATCCAAGGGGACGATGTGTATATATTTCGATTAACCTTTTGAGTTCCAATCACGACTAGAGTCGTTTTTTATTGTTTTATTAGCAGATTAAGACACTCTCATTGGGTATGAAATTAGTGGTTAATCATCAAAAGTTGCAAATGTTTAGATTTTAAATTCTCTGTCATGTCAACGAATAACAGATACATATCATAATTAGGAACATAAGGCAGTAATTTGTAAATTTTGAGCAACGCCGCGGTCTTAAACCTATGCCTAAACCACCCCCTTGAGCATGTTCAAAGTTTATGTTTTCAGCCAGTCTGTTGAGGCCCGTTTTAAGTATAAGCTTGCCTTCTGGATACCGTTTTGTGGTAAAAGAGTGATTAGACAAGAAGTTTAGTTAAACGGGATACGGTGTTTGTGATGATCTGATTAAATTGTAGGATTGATCTTAACGTTAAGAACTGAACGGATGGTGGCAGCCATCCCGAAAAAATAATCTTGGGTGGTAATTTCTTTATTGTCATCGATTTCTTGTATTCTAGTTTTTTTATTATTATTGTAGTAATTTAATAAACGACAGCCATCTTGTTATTGTGCAGGGTATGTTTGATGCGCTGACCTTTAATCAATAACGGAAATGATTTTAATGTGTTCGTGCAGAAAACAGTTACATAGTACGTTTATTTAATATATTTAAAATTTAATTTAAGTTGGAAGAGTAAATGTTTTGTATACAGAACGCTAGATGTGCTGGCAAGATGCAGACCTTTCACAGACGCCTGGTTTTGAGCTATGGTCATTAATATGTGATTATGATTACAAACAGAACACTTACTTTTTAATCATGTATAGGTTAGGTTCGAAACAGACCCATTTTGAAAGAACAGTGACGACAATGTATACTTTTAGAACATGACGCTCCTAACCGTTTCAGTGCGGGGACCGCTTTAAACGTCACAATCTGACGTCTGTAGACGTCAGATTCTGACGTATAAAGACGCCCCCGTACCGCAAAAAAAATAATATTTTAAATGGCCCTAGTCCCATAACATAGGTATTCAAATGAAGCGGAAAGAGAAAATTAATTAAGACATTTATGATTTCAAATTGAAAAAAACCCTTTGGTCGCCATGGTTTATACAGAAATATTTCATCGTTGTCAGTGTTAATTTCTTTGTTTCTTACAGCTGCTGCCTTACTACGTGATGGATAAGTTGTCTCACGCTCCAGGCTTACCAGGATTGTTCACAGCATCACTGTTTAGCGGAGCTCTTAGGTAAACAGGGACTTGTGAAGTACTTTCATCGCATTATTTACTGCATCTAAATATATAAGTATAGATTGCAAACGTTAGATCAAAAATGTTGGCGTGCATAAAAATGGATAATTTAGTGAAATAAATTAATTAATTTAACATCACATTAATTACTGCTGATACAGTATTGCCTGCGTTAACCCTTTTGTCCAAGTTCGCAAAAATGCGAAGCTTCGTCAAAAATGGGATTTTCATACATTGATGTGCTATGTGGCAGACAATTATTGTGAGATGAAAACAATTGAAACACGCAATACATTCGTTGGTGAGAAATCCCAGTTGATTGGTAAGTTTATGATGTATGTGTAATTAATGTCTGTGACTGTGTATTTCAGTACTATATCATCAGGATTGAATTCTTTAGCAGCCGTTTCTCTACAAGACATAATCAAAACAACCAAGTGGAAAGACATATCAGAAGAGAGAGCTACACTTGTCACAAAAATACTTGGTATGTAGCATAACTGAATTATGACTAATTTATGTTTAGTTTTTTGTGGCGAATACGATATCCCAGTAAACACAAACATTTGCATAGCATTTATACAACGCTGGCCCAACGTCTTTGACGTCGGTCCAACATTGTATAAATGTTTTACAAATGTTTTGTGTTTACTGGGATGGTAAACAAATTGCGACCATTAGAGTGGCAGGTGTAAAAATACAGTACATGTCCAAAAGATGAGGTGGTCGCCTAAAGGCTCATCCCCTATTTATTGGACGCATCCTGTATTTTCCATCCCACAGGGAAAAAACAGCCTGAAAAGTGAAAAAAAGAATTGCACGAAATATGTTATTCGAAGCAACCGCTCAACATCGATTCAGAGTTTGACAGCTTATTTCAAAGATATTATAATCAGATAATATATCTCAATCAATCAATCAATCAATCAATCAATCAATCAATCAATCAATCAATCAATCAATCAATCAATCAATCAATCAATCAATCAATCAATCAATCAATCAATCAATCAATCAATCAATCAATCAATCAATCAATCAATCAATCAATCAATCAATCAATCAATCAATCAATCAATCAATCAATCAATCAATGATTGATAATACATGACTGTATTATATCTTGGTGTTTTTGTAGCTGTGTTTACTGTGTAGTATGTATGCTACTGACATTTGTAGTTGTAGAGTTTGACAGTTTATTTCGAGATCATTATAATCAGATAATATATCTTGTTGTTTTATAGCTGTGGTTTACGGTGTAGTATGCATGGTACTGACATTTGTGGCCGCAGAGCTCGGAAGTGTTCTACAGGCCGCCCTGGCGCTGTTCGGTATGATCGGAGGTCCTTTACTGGGTATATTTGTGCTGGGAGTTATGTTCCCATGCGCGAACTGGATTGTGAGTTTACATTTCCTAATGTCGGATAATCTAAACAAATAATTTGCATCGAATCTTACATCGCACCCACGATAGCAGCGATACAGGTGTATCCTGTAAATTTGTGTACACCAAAGATATCAATAACCTAGTATCAGATAATAATTATTATGCTATAACACATAAAGTATCTATATATTCAAATCATACCTATGTTTTCATTGCATTGGGTCTGCCCATTTTCACTTAAAATGCGTTCAAGCCTGAATTTACCATTATCATCTTCATCCACTACAAGTCGCCAATTGCTGTCGCAATTCTCAACTTGTAGTGGATGAAGATGACTTGAAGTGGGTTGAAATTTTCCTTCTAAAACCCCTTAGTCATAGGAAAATCAGATCTGTTTTCATGGATTTAAAATGACGCTTTAACTCTATAACCGCCAAATATTCAATCTGAATTTTCACCCACTTGAAATTATGTCTCGCTGACGCGATCCACAACTTCAAGTGAGTGAAAATTATTCAGATTTCACCAAATGGAGGTCAACTGTTTTCATATATTGCTGATTGATGTCATATTTTATCTAAAACATTTTTAAAAGGTGGTACTTAATGTGCTAATAAAAAGTGAAAACCCGAATATATGCGGCACCGGCGGTTAAAGGGTTAATGCATCATGATGGCTTGAAGGGTTAATAATATCATGGACAAGGGCTGTACCATCTTTCTATATGACAGGGAGCTATGGTCGGACTCTTCAGTGGACTGGTTATCACTTTTTGGGTCGGAGTAGGAGCACAGGTTCACAAAGTGGGTCAGGCCAAGCTTAACATGACCGTGGCGGGCTGCCCTAGCCTGTACACCAACCTCACCATGACAACAACCATGGAAACGATCAAGGTCTGCAGCCCCGGTGGTACACCGTAAGTTGTCTGTCGCAACACTTATATTTGTCTGCAAAGCCAAAAGGCAGTATCTGCTTACTTGTAAAGTAGTCAGATATTGCCTTTTGGCTTTGCACGGCAGTATACTTTGTCTTTATTCGTGTACATCGTGTCAATATACATTCTTAGAACAAAATCTTTTCGCAAGTTCTACTTCATAAAAGCTCCATATACATATGTACAGATGTAGGTTCCCCATGCATACTACGTATGTACATGGAATCTGTACTCTATATTTCTATTCAGGGCAATAACCTTCAAGAACATTTTGTTCTGAGAATGATTTATACATCGTCTATTTTAACTATAAATTAGCCAACTTACCTCGAATTATCTCTTGGATTCATGTCCTATAAATTTAATCTTTTGTTTTGTGGCAATCAATGGCTTTGTGTGTGTTGAAATAACATCATTGACTTGATCCACTTTAGGCCCTAAAAAAAAATTATTATTGCTTTCACTAGCTGCGACACAATGGTAAATATTGTGTGAGTTTTCATAAAATAAATTAATTGTATTGTACCAAATGATGTAATCACAACACGAGAATAAAATACTTAGATTTTGCTGCTATGCAGGTGACATAAATTATTTCAATGTTTGACAGAATATCTGTCAATTAACCATTAGAGCACTGATGTCGACTATTGTCGACTTTAGTATTGTTTTGTTAGGTTCTATTTGCCTGATATAACCGGGGTTTTTTTTTCAAATAAATAAGTATCAAATTAGCGATATACACTTCAACATAAATCTATTCAATTCAACAAATTTTTAGCCACTTGAAGTTGTGGATCGCGGTAGCGAGACACAACTTCAAGTGACTGAAAAATTCAATTGATCACCTCCGACCTCTAGTAGTTATCTGTTGACTGTTATATCTGTGATCTCTATTTTAACCAGGGATGGAGTGTTGACCTGGTATGAGCTGTCCTACCTGCATTACGGCACGCTGGCCGTGCTCTGGGTGGTCGTGGTGGGCATTCTAGTCAGCTGGGCAACAGGTTAGTGAGTTGTAGAAATATTATAATAAATCAACACCTGACGTTAACACTAACAAATTAAATAATTTATTTTTATCCACCTGGAGTTGTGGGTCGCGGTATGGAGACACAACTTTGGTCCCAATAATTGCGTTTTAAACATGTCAAACTGCTAATAAAGCAGATTAGAAACGACTGTAATCGAGCTTAGCGCTGCACAGGTTAAAGTAACATCGTATCAGCCTCGAGAGTTTGTCGGACGTTTTTATTTAAGCGAGGAGGACAAATTCTCAGTTCAAGTATTCAGCGAAAATTATGTTTATAATAGCGCCACTAAACATGCTAAAGAAAATGTAAATTCGCGTAAACTCCCAAAATCTGTAATTCGCGAAAATTTAAATACGCGAAAATTACCAGATCTACAGTATTACTCGTTCACAGTTGGGCGAGGACCCTGGTGGAGTGGTTAGCGCTGAATCTTGTCACGCAGGAGCCCAGGGTGCATTCCCATTATCCGCTTTCATGTTAAAATTCAATATTGTGGAGAGTAAACATAGGCACGTCCCCCTCCACACCCACCCCCCCCCCCCTTCTACACTAAGTATCATTATTTATAATGATCATGGACCCGTAACATGTAGGCGTTCAAATTAATCAGAAATAGCTAGCTAAGACATTTGTGATGATTAATTTCGAATAAAACCGTTTGGTTTTCGTGGTTTTTACGACGTTGAATCAACGTCAATGCCGTTGATTCAACGTCGAAACAACGTCGTGTGCCCAGTGGGTTAACTTATTTTTTGGTATACACCCAGGACTTCGACGCTGAATCAAAGTTGCTGCTAATATTGTATACCGTGTTTTCAGGTCCCACAATGCCGGGAGAGGTGGACCCGATCCTGTTGAATCCCTTGACAGACGCGTTCTGCTGCTGCTGGCCCAAGAAAGCCCTGTCCTGGTGCCGCTGTTTTATTCCTCTCTATGAGGTAAGAATTCCCAGCAAACACGAGACGTTGAACCAATGCTGGGTTGATGCTGGCCCATCGTCTACGACGCTGGCCCAACATCAACCCAGCATTGCTTTAATATATCTTGTTTTGTGGGAATCTAACGAATCAACGGTGGTGCAATTTTGACCCTTCAACCACCGATTTCAATTATCTTCGTTTTTTTCAAATTATCACATTAAATACCAGCTTTTGAAGATGTTAAAGATAAAACGTGAATAATTAGCAAGGTTTCAAAATCGTTGACCACCATTTTTTTCAAATCTGAATAATTTTCACTCACTTGAATTTGTGTATCGCAAACCCCATCAACCCTATGTTTAAAATTATATTTCCTGAAATTGTATGACAATAATTGTATAATTTATACACACAATGAATGAATGAAATGAAAACTTCTATAGCGCCTAACTCCTCGGAGGGCCGAGCTCAGAGGCGCAATCCATCCTTATCAAATTCCAAAGAAGAGTCGAGGGAAATAAGCATGGTCGTCATCAGGGAGCCGGGACGCAGAGGAGCTAGGGCGGAAAAGCCAGATCGAAGAAATGCGTTTTAAGCAGTTTTCTGAAAGAGGAAATGTTTTTAGCTACACGAAGGTGTGCAGGCAGTAAATTCCAAAGAGTAGGACCAGAAACAGAAAAGGCACGAGCACCGAACTTAGTTCTGATACGTGGTACTTTGAGCTTATTTGTGTTGTTTGATCGCAGATGTTTCACGGAGTCTGCAGAAAAAAGAAGGCTAGATAAATAAGATGGCTGACCATCATCGAGACAACGAAATACGAAAGTGCATATTTTGAATTGTATTCTAAATTTGATTGGAAGCCAATGTAATGATTTTAGTAGAGGAATAGAGCGACTGAAACGAGGAGCCTTTGTCACAACCCTTGCCAAACAGTTCTGAACACGCTGTAATTTCTGTAGATCTTTAGCTGGAATTTGGTGTAATAAGGAGTTACAGTAGTCCAGTTTGCTTGTCACCAGTGCCACTGCAATTTGTTTTGCTAAAGCTAGAGGTAGACTTTTTCTGATGCGTTTAAGATCTCTAATGTGATAAAAACAGGAACTGGACACCTGTGAAATGTGCTGACGAAAATTCAAACCACTGTCAAAAAAGACGCCCAAATTCCTTGCGGAATCTGCTGGATTCATCTCATTGTCCAACACCGCAAGGGGGAAAAGGTTAATAAACTTCTCCCTCTGCGATTTCGAGCCAATGAGAAGAAACTCAGTTTTGCTAGGATTGAGTTTTAGTTTGGATTGAGCCATCCAAGCAGATACCCCGGTAATACAGCTCTGAAGCATTTTTAATGACTCAGTAGCTGTGTCACCTGTTAAGGAGATGTAAATTTGTGTGTCATCGGCGTATAAGTGATGACTCAATCCATAACTTGAAATAATGGTGCTTAGAGGAGCGGTGTACAAACTGAAAAGCAGAGGGCCAAGTACAGACCCCTGCGGCACTCCATGCTCAAGCAAACTAGAGTCAGAAAAAGATTTGTTAATTTTAATTCTTTGATGCCTGCCACAAAGGTAGGATTTAAACCAAGCCAAAGCCATTCCAGAGACACCATACCACTCAGCTAGTCTATTTGTTAGAGTGTTGTGGTCGATAGTATCGAACGCCGCAGACAAATCAAGTAAAGTCAAAGCTGTGACATGGCCCTTGTCAAGAGAAACTGAGATGTCATTGTGAACTCTTAACAGGGCTGTCTCAGTGGAATGGGATTTTCGGTACGCAGACTGCATTGGATTGTTCAATTTGTTAGAGTTTATGTGAGCTTGTAAACGGTTGGAAACAACTTTTTCAATAATTTTAGAAATGAAACTTAGATTGGAGGCTGGTCTATAATTTTTGAGGTTATTAACAGGAAGGTTTGATTTCTTTAGTAAAGGTGTGACATGAGCCTCTTTGAATGATATCGGGAATGTTCCAGATTCTAGAGATAAATTAATTATAGTTGTTATGGGTTTGATTAAAATATCCAACAAGGCCTTAAGGATGTTCGTTGGAATCGGATCAAGGTCACATGATTTTGATGCAGACTTCATAATGATCTTCCTGACCTCGTCCTCTGATGCTGGTTCTAAATTGAAAAGTTGAGTTCTTATTTTAGGCTTCTGAACAGATGGTACATCATTCACCTGATTTGAAAAATTGGCCCGGATCGTTCTGATTTTGTCACAAAAATATTTTGCGAAATGATCACAAAGGGACTTTACATTATTTGATTCCGGTAGTGCTGAAGCTGGCGTTCTATGTAAAATATTGTTAATGGTGTCCCAAAGGCGGCGAGGGTTGTCAGAATTTTCATCTATGAGATTTGAAAAATATTGAGATTTGGCCTCTGTCATAAGACGATTGCATAAATTTCGATAGTTGCGGTATTTTGATCTGTCATAACCAGAGCGTGATCTCCTCCAACGCCTTTCCAGCTGACGACATGATCTTTTACAATATAGTAGTTTAGACGTCATCCACGGCGTTGGAGCCTTTTCAACAACTTTTTTAGTTTGAAGAGGAGCATGTTTATCAAGAAGTGAGGTTAAAACTGATGTGTACTGGTCACACAAATCATGGAGTTCATTCTTAGGGTTTTTTATAAGTGAAGAGTCCAAGATATCAGCCCTGAAAGAAGTCATGCAAATTTTTGTTGTTTTCCTGAAAGTGATTGTTTTTCTAGGACTTACGGGTGCGGAAATGTTGATTTCTGATACTACGGCAAAGTGATCTGAGATACCGTCAGCTGGAAAAACAGATTTAACATGATCGCATGATGATTTGGTGATGAGGAGGTCAAGCCAATGGCCGTGGACGTGCGTTGAAAAATTTACATGTTGTTTCAAATTAAAACACTTCAAAATTTCGTTAAAACGTTGGGTGTTAGAATCAGATACATCAAGATGTAGATTAAAGTCACCTAAAATATAAATATCTAAATGTGTTGTAACAATGTTCTCTAGCAAATCTTCAAATTCATTAAAAAATGTTTGCATATTTTCTTGGAGTCTGTAAAGACAGATAAAAAGACCTGAAAATGATGAGCTGGAAATTTCAGTGGATAGTGCTTCAAATGTATTATAGCTTGGAATTTTTTGAACTTTTGTTTTAAATTTGTCAGATACCAGAACACCAACCCCACCACCCACCTTCTTGTTTGATCTAGGCTGGTGGTGAAAATGATACCCAGGCGGGGCAATATCTGCGATGGCTGCCTTGGTCTCATTTTTCTTTAGCCAAGTTTCAGTAACGGCAACAACGTCAAGCTTCTTAGATGTTACAAATTCTGTAAAAGGTGCTGTTTTGCATTTAATTGATCGAACATTTATTGTAGATATTTTGATATTTTTCGCTTCGGGTCCAGGATTAAGACTAATGTCACCTGAAAGTAGTAGAATTATTGATAATTTAAGTGAATGACTTGTGAATTTGGAAATGGGGAGCAATTTCCTGTCAGAACAAATGTGCAAAATGGATATGTGCTGTGATGACAATGGTGACAAATATGGAGAAATGTGATACGTCTGAGGGAAGACTACTGCAGGCCTTCTGACTGTTGTCTCATAGATATCACTGTTCAAAAAGGAGACAGCAAACAACAATATTGTGACGTTGTATACCAAAGACATACTGTCAGTTGTTGCCTGTGAAACAACTGTACGAGATCAAATGAGATTGATTAAACAGTATAGGGGCGATCAAAACCTGATTCATAAAGCAGCGACTACAGTGAAAAACAGCACAGGGGTTACATACAGTGTTGATTAGTGAACAGGTGGTATGTTAAATTCGACACTGGACCGACTCAGTGCACAGGTTTTCACAACACGGAGTGGACAAAGCCAGGTCTGTTAGTAACAGTGGTTATATTATGCCCTGTAGCCTACTATCGCTATGCCTTAGAACCAGCTCCCGGCCGCACCCCACACTCAATACAGCATGTAATGTGTACACTCAATGAAGCGTGCGCTATAACCCGTGGGCGATAATACATGAACCAGATAAAACACACACATTTACACACATAATTCAATGCAAAAAGCACACTGGCGCTGTTTTTTTAATTCAGCGCCACCTCACCAATATTCCAGTACTAAATATATATAATTTAAAAACTCGTATAAGTGAAAAATAGACAAAAATTTAGGACAGCAAGATGTGTGCTGTTAGTCCCTAACTCCCCTAACTCCCCATGCAATCACTACACACACTTACATAATTCTTGCTCTATTTCAAAATATAACAAATATAAGACAAAACTTACACTATATACTGACTTTACACTTTATCTACCACTTCAGATTCTTAAACATTAAATCATATAACAGCTTATCTGTGTGATAAGATATGAATAGTTTCACATACGTACCGAGTAGGTTTGTGAAACCATCCCTATCCTATAATAGAGCGTTATTGTCAAATAACTGTTATTTAAAAACTATTCGAATAGGTCAATTCGAAAACTATGGACACATTAGTCATTGTATATGAGCACCTGTTCACTTGTTGTTCATTTGCAGGAAAAGGATGAAAATAAAGAAATAGATAACAGCGTCGATGGTGAGAAGGAGGGACAGTTCCAAAACGGTCTCACTGCACACGATAACAGAGCATTTGAAGTAAATAATACAAAACTCTGATCAAATGATACTGCTGCTAAAACCCGCTTATATATTTTCTTTGCATACAATAATGGGTCCTAATTACTAACCATTAGAATGAGGGTATATGTTGATGTGAGGTCATAACCCAGCGCTACGTGCTTATTTTTTTTATTTCTTACCAATTCGAACTTGTGTCTCGCTACCGAGATCCACAATTTCAAGTGGATACAAATATTATATGTACACTTTGCAACAAAATAATATGCCTATGCCAATCTAGCAAGTTTGAAACTCTATTCCCCCTCAAATTATCTGGCGATAATTAAAGGACAGAAACAAAATGCTGAAAACGACTATATAGACGTGGTTAGCACTTTAACCCTTAAAGCCCTCACGATGCATTAAAGCATCATTTTTCGTCCATGAAAACAGACTTAATTTTTCTACAACAGAGGGTTTTAAAACGAAAATTCCCATGAAACTGGTTTACCAATACATGGTGATTTTCTTAATTTTTTAAACCACATCATTTTCATCCACTACAAGTCGAGAATTGCGACAGCAATTCGCGGCTTGTAGTGGATGAAGATGACAATTGTAAATTTAGGCCTGAAAGGGTTAACCCTTAAAGCGGCAATTTTTTTTTATGAAAACCTTTGAGGCCAAGGGTTTTTTCAATTTGAAATCATCATAGCTGTCTTAGTTAGCTCTTTCTGGTTCTTTGAATACCTATGTTATGGGTCTACGACTGACTGTTATAAATATTTTTACTACTACAGTGCGGGGATGGACTTTAGACGTCAGATTATGTCGACTGAGTCGACCCCCGCGCTGTAATGGTTAGGAGCTACACCGCTATGTCGGAATTTGGTCGTTTTTAATCCGTTTAATTGGTCGTTTAAATCGCAGTGATTGAGAACGACATGTTTGTTTAAAAGCATCAAGACTAGCAACATGTTTGGTCTGAAATTAAACAAATATAAGTAATTTTCATCCAGTTGAAGCTGCGGATCGCGATAGCGAGACACAAATCTCAAGGGGGTGAAAATTGTAATTTTTAATGTAACCGTTAACGTGGATAATCGGCATGAGGCACTATTATCTTACAACGCACATGGCGTGAAGTAATTGCGGTCTATTGTAGTATTTTACTCAGGAAATATTTTAAAAATCGTTCTGTACATGTACAGCTGAAATCCTCAATTGAATATGTAATATGATTCGCAGATGTCCAGTATTTTAGTAGACAACTATGAGTCTCATCGCGAGTCGTAATTTACGATACACAATACAATGTTACATTGCTGATACTTCCGATGTATATATTTTGACTCGTGGGGTATAATGCATGTGGTTTATATCATTAACAAAGTGTCGAAACAACACTCACACTATCATTATATTTTCTCATGAAATAATAGACATTATTTATTCGATATCCAAAAAGTGTGCTTTTATAGTATCTTATTTTAAGCATTTCTACGTTTTGTGTTGAGCTGAACGTAAAACAAACCTCCTATTGTTATACATCGTATGTTCTATATCGAATTTTGCTTGAGTTTTTATCGCGGACAAATTATCTATTTCAACCCGGCTTAGCACTGAAAATATCAAATTGTATAACATGTTTATATAGAAAAGTTATGAAAATAAACTATTTAATTTATGTAGAGTCTGCCCAAAATTATTTATTTTAAAAATACTACAGCCCCCACCCCCCGGCAGATTTAACGGTGCCCCCTTATAGCTTTGATGGGTAATTCATTAATTCTGAAAACAATTGTACTCTTATTTAAACTATTAAGATATAGTATCCTCCATCGAATGTTGAATAATGCAAATATTTCCATTGGGTGGAGTATTTTTAAAATTGTAATGAGTATTAAGTTGAAGAATCCACAATTTCACTGATATGATTGTTGTAAATTTCAATGAATTATGT
>OZ024910.1:30866927-30901927 GCA_964017125.1 Flabesymbios commensalis
TTTTGTACACACTGTAATAAACAAATTGATCAAAATATATTAGTCATTGACAATGCATCTACAAATGACACTTCCACCCAGTAAACACAAAACAGTTGTATAACATTTATGCACCAACGTCTAAGCCGTTGGGGCGATGTTGTATAAATGTATTCAAATGTTTTGTGTTTAGTGGGTAATTCCTTCATGCTATAGGGCATAGACCAATGATTAAACTCTGTACAATTATAAGAAACCACGTATAGATATTACGCCATTCAATTGTATATACTTCGGGTTAACCCTTTACCGCCAATTTATTCAATTTAAATTTTCACTCGCTTGAAGTTGTGTCTCGCTGACGTGATCCACAACTTCAAGTGAGTAAAAATTATTCAGATTTGACAAAATGGAGGTCAACTCTTTTTAAATCTTGCTGGTTGATGTCACATTTTATCTTTAACATATTTTAAATGTGGTACCTAATGTGCTAATAAAAAATGAAAACCCGAATATATGCGGCACCGGCGGTTAAGGGGTTAATGCATGTAATGTAATGGGCAGAAACTTAAATTGTATGTTACCCCTCCAGTCCGGCTCTCGAGACAACTCGGGAACACAGGGTACACACTCAACCCGGCTCCCGAAATACCTCGGATTAAAGCGAGACAGTCTGACTAAAATCATCAAAAATTATGCATTTCCGAAATAAGAAATCGGAAATTTCTCGCTTATCTGGTAAATGCGCAACAAAAAAATCAATATGACTAGTTTTAGTCTATGGACATGATTACATGATATGGTCATATTAAGATTGTAGCCTGATTGTGTCGCTTTAGGTTATTCAAAAAAACTGATCAAGAAATGGGGAGCATCAGGGAGGTCGGGGGAGGGGCATGACATTCGAAAATTGTGGATGCGTCCTATACTAGGAGCTCTGGATTGGGAATGCATTTATCTGCCAGCAACTCCGTACTCCGTACTCTTATGCTGCCGAATCGTTTAGGACTGTTTTTCATACATTTGAAACTGGAATAATTATTGCTAACGCAATTTCCAGCTCCAAATGATGCAAAATAATTATAATTATTCAAAAATATACGCCTTCGAAATGTAATTATTATATTTACTAAGCATTTATCACAAAACATTTTAGCAGCTTGAGTTGAATCTATTAGGTCTGAAATTTGATTGAAAACGCATATAACGGTTCCGACAGCACAAGGCTTAACCCTTTAACCGCCAAATTATTCAATTTGAATTTTCACCCACTTGAAGTTGTGTCTCGCTGACGCGATCCACAACTTCAAGTGAGTGAAAAAATTTCAGATTCGACAAAATTGGGGTCAACTGTTTTTAAATGTTGCCGATTGATGTCACATTTTATCTTTAACATACTTAAAATGTGGTACTTAATGTGCTAATGAAAAAATGAAAAAATGAAAACCGAAATATATGCGGCACCGGCGGTTAAAGGGTTAAGGGGTTAAAATCAGCTAATATTGTGACATTACTTATATTGACCCGTAATATCGACCACTTAAAAGCACACGCATTCACTGATATTAGCAAGCAGGCCTACTATAAACATGATATTGGCTGATATTTTCCCTTAAACACATTTGGAGAGCTGAGATTGACCATTTACAGCTCTAGAACTGTTCATATTGTCTCTTCAACCCATTGGAGGGCTGATATTAAATCAATGCTATTAAAAAATGCTTAATTTACATTTTTATTTCAATTTATAGCTATAAATAGCGGGTCGGCGGTATGATAAAATTTTAAAAGCCGAAATTATCGTGACTCGGCGGTCTTGAAAACCAACGAGCTCGCGCCTTACATGCACTTGATTGACCGATAATGACCCGTAAGACCGAAGGATGGCTGATATTGGGACGTAAATGCACTTGAATGGCTGATATTTGCGGCACTTTTCGGATTGTTGACCCTTAAAATTACCACTCAGCCAGGGAAATGTTTTACTTTTATTTTACCTCTGTCGTATATTCAATGATTTCAAAAGTTATCAGTTATAACTTTGCTGACGGTGTGCTTTACGTTTGCAACGCTAACATCTGATAAACGTGACTAAGTCAAACCCTTACACCGCGATGATTGACTTTAGACGTCAGAATCTGGCGTCTAAAGTCGATCCCCGCGGTGTAAGAGTAGAAATATGTCTAATGGCCATAGACCCATAATATAGATATTCAAATGAAGCGGAAGAGCTAACGATGACATTTCAAATTAAAGGTTCACTCACATTCAACAGTCTAGAAAGCCATGATTGAGATACTTTGAACACGCTGCATTCTGCATTCTCCGATGTGACGTTACAAATATCTATGGAGTCGTTGTTGCTGAAGAACCACTGCCAGGAACTATACCTGAAACATAGAAAGGTGTGGTCCAGTATCATGAGTATTGATATGCGTAGCAACTGCTTACTTCAAAAGGAAACAATTACTTCTTTTGACCTCGCTTACTGGTGTATTTTCCTGGATGCTTTCTCCATATTATATCTCTGTAAAATGTTTCATATTGCCTTCTGTGGATTTAATATGCATAATAACACTGAACTGTGGTTATTTGAAGCATGGTTATTGCTTATGTTTCGAGTATTTTTATGTACACGTATTTCACTTTTGCTTAACAATTTCATTTCTAAAAAGAACAATAGCTGAAGTTAGCTGTATTTAATGATTTAGCAATATTCAAGTGTTAATGTTGTCTTATCATATATTAAAATTCTTACCTATCTAGAACTGGCAGCATTCTATATTCACATGCTGCACTAAGGCAAGTCAAATGTCTGGCTGTCTGTATAAATATACATAGATATTTAAATAGATAAACATGAAAAATACTTATTGATAATGTGAAGTCAATTGTATATATACACAGGCCTACATATATTATTCCATTTACAAATGTTTAAATCAATATATACAAAGATTTTACTGACAACAAAAACTGCAAGACGAGTCATGTGAGTTATACAGCATGCCATCTTTAATATTTTCAACAGGATTAAAACTGGTAGTAATTATTTACAAAACATAATTGGAGAGCAAAATGCCAATAAGCCTTTAATGAAGGGTGAGTATTTGACTCCTCAACCTGTTTTAGTGCTGAAAGGAAACAATGAAGTTCAAGTGAAACAGACTCTTACAAAATGGATGACCAATACTATTTACATATTGTACAATCACATTATATCACTTATTAGACATATGATTCCGTTTGTAATACGTTTCTAAGATCAAATTATGACTTATGCTACTGATCATCTGGGTAGCATGTACTTAGCTTTTACAGCGCGGAAATCAACTTCAGACGTCAGAATCTGACGTCTGTAGACGTCAGACTCTGACGCCTAAAGTCGATCCTCACACTGTAAGGGAAAATATTCCCAATGGTCGTAGACCAATAACATAGGTATTCAAATAAATCGGAAACAGCTAACTGAAATATTTATGACGATTTCAAATTGAAAAACCCGTTGGTGTCCATGGTTTATACAAACACAACCTAGCGCTTGTAGGGTTAAATAAACGGTAGCTCACCTGCTCACACTTCCCAGAGCAAAATTCTTCATCCATTTCCATCTGACATTCTGCATACTAGAAATAATACAACATTATTATGGAGAAGGATGTGAATATCCCGCATGATATTAGTATGACAATAAAATTATTAATAATTTCATCACGAGAAAGATGAGATGTGTTTCACATAGTAATTAGCGCCTTATTTTTATGTAGATATAATATTTTTTTACATTTCAGTATCATCGATAACCGATTTTATTTAAAATACAATTGGCATAAATGTTGAAGACACGCTAAACATATCTCTATGTATAAAACTGCTTTACAATGTTTTATATTGTTTTAAAAAGGGTGTGGATTAACCATATTAATAATGTCATAATGTCATAACTTCATTTGTGTGTTTATAATCAATAACATCCTTGGAGCTCAAACTACATCTTAACATTGTAGCACGATCACGAAGTTTGTTTTAAATTAATGTTTAGTGCGGTTAGAACCACACAAAAAAACTTTGTCTTTAACATCAGGCTGCAAATGTTGCTGTTAAACACAATGTGTTTTTTGTAAATGTAAAAGTGGATGAATGTTATGATAGTTATAACACACTTGAAGTACCATCAAATCAGCTAGATATAATCAGTACTGCACTATCCCTATTCAGACTACCCTGGAGTCTATTCCACTAAGAATCTTACCATTAACCCTAATCCATGTTATCCTGGTAAGTTGATTTATTTAAATTTTCACGCACTTGAAGTTGTGTCTCGCTACCGCGACCCACAACTTCAAGTGAGTGAAAATTACTCATATTTGATTAATTCGAATACTAATATTTTCAAATCTTGATGTTTAGACACACATTTCTTTCCTAATAATAGTAATTTGGTCGACTAATAAAACGGAATTAGAAACTATCATTATAGTCGTGATCAGCAGGATGGGGGTTAACCCTTACAGCGCGGGGATCGACTTTAGTCGTCAGGATCTGACGTCTTTAGACGTCAGATTCTGACGACTAAAGTCGATTCCCGCACTGTAAGAGTATACATATTCATAATCATAGTGGACCCATAACATAGGTATTTAAATGAATCAGAAAGAGCTAACTAAGACATTTATGATGATTTTGAATTGAATAAAACCCTTTGATCTCTATGGTTTTCCTAAAAAAATCAGCGCTTTCTCTCTCCCGACTCCATTGGAAAAGTTTAGAGTATCTGTTCTTTTCTGATAAAAATCGGAGAAAATTACGCTAATCTCAATCTTATGATTGTTCTAATCTATCACGGTGATCACCCACCTCTCCTTCCCCGGGATCTCTGTCAAACCGGAAGTCGTCCGCCATTGCTACGTGCACCATCTTTCTCATGGTGGTCAGACAGTGGTCAGTGGCGTTGGCCTCTTTAGCTTCACACAGCAGCATCAGAGATGATAAGATACTTTTCCTCTCCTGCAAAATAAAAAGGAGTGAATATATTTCACGGCACACTATAATAGGTGATTTAGGTTATTGCCATACTGCATGTGATATTAGGATTGCATTTCATGAAATAAACTCATAACTAGTCTATATCAAGTATATCTGAACCAATCGGTTGAATCAGTTAAACTATATCACAACGTATTAACTAAAATGGTGTAAGCAGGATAATCACATATATTTGCATTGCTAAACCAACATAGCGTGCAACGCATTGTCTTAGGCAACATGCGCACAAATATGCATGTAAAAATATCATAGAGAGTCATGTATAAATTATATGCGTTTAATATTTAAAATTAAGACATTTTAGCCAGTCCAACAAAACATTAACATTATAAAAAATATTATCACATTTTTTAGATATAAGAAATAGAATAATGTATACCATTCACAGCCGTTTGACAAAAGCTCATAATGATTTGACAATCTCATCGTGGGCATTCTGATTATGTATCTACACATTTGACATGGCCGAAAGGGTCACTATGTCGATTAACTCAATTAGAAGAAAGTATATGTTTTGAGAGCAACATCGTTCATCAGAACAATTGCGAGGTCAATTTGTTCGGCGAATGAGCTGATTGATGTGAAAATGTCCCTTGGCTAAATTTGTAATTGAAAATGAATATTAAAAAAAATGATTTCAAAGTAAAAAAAAATGGCCTCACCTCGTTGAGACAGTCATCAGTCATCTCAGTTAGACAGTCGGTCAAAGGACAGAAGTTCAGGTATTCCTGGTTGTTAGTTTTGTCAAACAATACCACCTGCTTACTGCTATCAGTGAGACACCAGCTGCCAGGTTCACAGTCGTAGATCAAAGTTTCTGAAAAATAGTTTCATCACTTCTTAGCTAAAATAATTAAACAATTACATAAATGTATACTTCTTTATACATGTTTATGCACTGTGAAAATTTATTGGTGCACAATAAATTAGCAGTGATAAAAAAGTACCTCAGAGGTTCTCCAATATTGCTTTCACATTCTTTAAATCATTGTAGATAACACATCTCATCGCATGCAGATGTTAGGTGATACCGCCGCTATGCACAGTATGCAAACCCCATCTAGTGAGTGAAATTACACGAACTGCGCTGCCGCCTAGATTTATTAGAGGCCGCTTAGTAGGCATTATTGGTTGTTTGGCTAGTTAGTTAGTTAGTTAGTTAGTTAGTTAGTTAGTTAGTTAGTTAGTTAGTTAGTTAGTTAGTTAGTTAGTTAGTTAGTTATTTATAGACTAACTAACCAAGGGGGCAGGAACCAGGGTCCTCGGGTAGGATGTAAACCCGTGGCTCCCTAGCCCTGTCCAGAAGTACCACTGAGGGTTATACTCATTCGTGAAGCATCCTGCCACCCACATCATAATCCTTAAGGCCGAATGCGACTAAACGTACCTACTGAGTGTACCGAGCACAAACCACTCTGCTCAATCAAAGTTAAGCAACCAACTTAGATCCTCACTAATTTTTTGGGGGTGACCGTCCTGTGTTCGAACCCTTGACGTGCCCTGATTTGTATGTCATATATGACTTTAAATATATAGTGCCCTGCTATACTTTTTTAGGTGCACACTCTAGGTTAATTACCCTAGAGTCCCCCAATAACCTTTGAGGCTCACTTCAGGTGAGACAAGGTGGACTCGAACCAAAAAGCTCACTTCAGAATTCAATAATCTGTTGAAGGACATATTTCTATGACATATCACTACTCTGATTTTATCAGAGTAGTGATTTCCAGATAGAATCAAATTTTGTGGTGTCCGAAAAATGTCCCAAGCCAAGGTGGACTCGAACCACCGACCTTCCCCCTATGTACGGGGGTGCTCTACCATCGAGCTATCGGCGAGGGACGAGACACTACTTGGCTTGACTCACTGGACACTTCTCAGACACAAATTAATTTGTTGAAGGACATATTTCTATATTAATTTGTTGAAAAACATATTTCTATTTTGTTTGTTTGTTTGTTTGTTTGTTTGTTTGTTTGTTTGTTTGTTTGTTTGTTTGTTTGTTTGTTTGTTTGTTTGTTTGTTTGTTTGTTTGTTTGTTTGTTTGTTTGTTTGTTTGTTTGTTTGTTTGTTTGTTTGTTTGTTTGTTTGTTTGTTTGTTTGTTTGTTTGTTTGTTTGTTTGTTTGTTTGTTTGTTTGTTTGTTTGTTTGTTTTTTTGTTTGTTTGTTTGTTTGTTTGTTTGTTTGTTTGTTTGTTTGTTTGTTTGTTTGTTTGTTACACACTCACACGACCAGGGTGTAAATGGTCACGAGCATGGTAGTCAGTCGGCCAGAGGTGGCCAAGGAGGGTTTCGTCACCACTTGAGCGTGCATACCTAAAACCTTTTTTAGTATGTCAAGGGGACCTCTGGGCATAATTAGCACCCGGTTGTCGGCTTGCAGGTGTGTGCATGAGTTTTTGAGGGGCAAAATAAGATTTATTACCAAACCACAAAAAAAATAATTCCGTAAGAATAAATTAATTTATTACAATTAAATAAAACGTTTTAAAAATGACACAGAATGGACCAGATATATGCACAGTATCATTTAAAATGTAGCTTATAATGAAATAAATCACATTTGTTAAGTTATTGGATCACAACGATCAATTAGTAATCGGTAAACGGTTAAACCGAGTGCTTTCCCTGTCTAAGTAAAATCTTTGCAATTGATCAAGGATCAGCCTATTTTTAGAACCAGTATTTTACTAGTGATAAACTAGTGGCTCATAGTTTGTCACTTCAAGTATGAAATACGATACTGTGCTCTTGACATGTAACATACATATAAATAACATATAAGAATGTTGGCAATTCAGTAAAACAGCGAACTTCCATGTTTTAATGAACCATATAATCCAATTAGCAAATAGGAACAACCCATCTGACGTCTAGCACAACTACACCGCGAATTAATACATTTGCTTGCAGTACACATACAAGTATACATAGCTCTGAGCATAAAGTAGGCATTAGCTGACATCTCATTGGGATGGGCAGTGTTGGATTCAGCAATTCTAACCAATGTGTTTACAATGTTTTTTTTATTACACATCACAGCTGGCGCAATCATCCTCTTATGTGCTTTACAGGGCTCCGGGGTCATGCTTCCCCAGAAAAATGGCAAAATCTAAGGCTTGAAATGGTGCTTTCTGGAGCTTATCAAAGCCAAAATTAGTTGTTGTTGTTTTTTTTTTTGGGGGGGGGGGTACAGGAGAGAGGGCGCCGCTCCCTTTGGATCAGCTACTGATGGGTTGCATAATTCGATTGGGCTGATAATCATATTCTCCTGGATATGATATACCAAGGAGAGCAATATGGGCACAGCACAGACCCCAATAAACTGTTTCGGGTAAGTCGTCCTTTGTGTGTGTTTTTTTAAGATCTGTTGCTTTTTACCATGGAAGTGAATCGACTTCTACAGCAGTTGATGATAAAGGGATAATACAGTTTGATCACAAATTGCTCCTCTTCTTTTAATTTTAATCTGCCATTTTCAACGCTTGAATAAGTAGTATAGTTGATGACATTACTCATATCAACAAAGTTAGCTGATAAGGATATAAATATATTTGCTGTGAGATGTCCGCCTAATCTTGCCTAATAAACAGTATATGAGTAAAGTTAACAGATCTGTGCCACGATATCTGGATATGTCATGAATGTATCAGGATGATACAATAAATGTCATTAGATCTACATGCACATATATGACATTGTACAGTACTATAGTGTACAGAAACTATATTATAGAACCATAAAGTTACATTTTAATGCTAAAATATGGCATATTCTACATTATGCCATACAAGGATGGAATGGAGCACCACAGTGTCAGGATGTGTTACATTAATAAAAGAACAATATTATAATATTGCACTAGCTGTAGTGTAAAAATTTTACATCCACATCATTGTATGTGGTATAAAATGTTATCAGTATACTGTCACAATATGATGCTATCTTTTCAGTTATGGTATCAAGACATGATACTAACTTCCCACAACATGTTATTATAATGTATTATATGACATTAACTAGTCGATATATGACTTTTTATTTAACTGTATATGACAGTGTGACTTCTGGTAATGAAATTATATGTGGATATATTGTATTCAACATCAGCATATAATGTCAGAATATGGCTTTTTAAAGTGTGAATATGGCAATAGAATTGGCGATATAGTAGTGAGTAGAACCTGCAATGAGTACCCACTCTTAGGAGCAGCCAACTCCTATGCGTGGCCACTTAGTCATTCTCAAAAATAACATTTTGTATACAAATGAACCTTCTATGTGCAGCCACCTATATTAAAAGTCCACGTTAACTGTGTCGCGAGGGTGGGCGGGGGGGGGGGCACTCCCATACCTTGGAGTACTGAGGATGTGCCGCTGGACAGGGTGCCTTTTTTGAGCTTCCAGCATTGGCACAAAGTGTCTTCTTTGAGCTTACAGAATTGGGACGGGGTGTTTTTTGAGCTTCCAACTCTGGTCACCTGGTTAGCATGTATTTTGCTGATTTCTCAAGCCATTATTGGCCAAATTCTATTACTTTTTTTGTAGTCTCAGAGCAGATAGCCTCAAAATTTCACAAACAAATATTGGAGAGCTTAAAAAGACCATAAAACATGAAGTATATTGGTAGTAATTGCACCATAAATCAATCAATTGCGGGTCAGGTTTTGAACATGCCGGAGGCACACCCCCACCCATTTGTAAGGCGCCCCCCCCCCCCCCCCGGGGGTGACGTGATCAAGATCTCATGAAGGTCGAAACGTTGAAATCGTTTCACACTAGTTTCCAAAGTGAGTAAAATTTATCCACAGATCTGACCTTTTAGTATCCTAGATCAAAACTATCATAATGGCATGATATTGCTCTATTATGGATATACGTGACACTTAAGTATCCGCATATGTTATTAAATAATGTGAGATATTAGTAATATAATTGAGGGATGTATTGCATATTATAATGTTCTATATCAAGCCTGCTAAGGCCAAGGTCAAATGAACTTATTTTTCTTGGGTGGCTACCGAGGATTCGCATTGATACGAAATTGGGCAAAATAATGGTTAAAAAAAGATCATTGAAATTTTCTCCAAAAGTAAAGGGTTTCTGCCTTTAAAGAACATGTTCAGGTATTGTTTATTAGAGTATTGTAATCATTTTAGGTCGTGTTTGGAGTCGCTGGATTATACGCATATTTGTCATATTTTCAAAAGAGTTTGAATGGTATGCTTAAATACAAAGTAAAAATGTTTTTATTTACTACTCCTCCATTAATCCGAGATACAAATATTATCTTCAAGTATATTATGATAAAGCTATATTACTTCCACATAATTTTTGATTTTTAATTAAGTTTTTTTCTGTTTATAACAATGTTGCTTGACTGGTTAAATGACAATGTAATGGTGAAATTAGCGGCCATTTTGAAAATACTCTGTAGCTCTAGATCAAATAATATTGTCCTAAAGTATATTAGAGTGAAGCTATATTACATCCGGATTGTTTTTTATTTTTAATTTACTGGGTTTTTTCATGATAATGTTGATTGGCTGGCAAAATTGACAATTTAAGGGTGAATTTGGCGGCCATTTTGAAAATACTCTGTAGCTCTAGTGCACACACATGAAAGCCGACAACCGGTCCGGTTTTCATTATAAGAGGTCTGAGAATACATCTAGCAAGGTTTTAGGTATGCACAGAAAAGTCGACACGAAAACCCTAAATAAGCTCTTTTCTGATTCCTGGCCAACTGACTATGACGCACATAGTCATTTACGCCCTGTCATAATTATACTGTATATACCTCTATATATCTGGTGGATGTGCTTTGTTATAGTGTGCTAGTACTATATTTACTAGTACTAGCCTGTGTTCAGTCGCGTAATGTGTTAATGTCAATAGTCACTTCTTGTACAATTTCAGCCGAGGGATTAAGTGACCAAGTTGGACTCAAATATCCCCAGCCGGGAATCAAATAATTATAGACACACATTGCCCTCCAGAGACAGCCTATTGTTAATTCTTTAAACCCTTGCGATGCATCAAAGCATCATTTATCGTCTCTAAAAATGACTTCATTTCCTACACCTAGTGGTTTTAAAACGAACATTTGTATTAAACTGTTTTAATAATAAAGATAACTTTTTTTCTTTTGCCGCCCACTTCAAGTCATCCACATCCACTAAAAGTCTTTTGGGGGATGAAGATGACAATGGTAAACTCAGATTTAAAAGGGGTATTTTTTTCAGCTGCAGACATTCTTACCCACGAGTTCCCAGACAAATATAGTTTCCGCCATCTCCTCCAGTGTAACGTTCACCCCGGCGTAATCACGCAGCTCAGGAGAGAGATCACAGACTTGGTTAAGTTTGAAGGGAGCTATGAAGCAGGGCTCCTCGTAATCCGCTCCGTAATCGTAGCTCTCCTCTGAGCTCTCCCCCTCCTCGTCACTGTAACTCCCCTCACTGTCAGATGATGACGTTACTTCCGGTGAATTCAACTCGGACTCAGATGTCGCAGTCACACTGACAGTTGTCGGCAATTCTGTAAAAGGCAATGGTTTTGTTCGTTACTAATTAGAAAATACAATAATCAATCGACAAGGTGTATGTTGTAAATTATGTTATTTATCTCTCGAGTATGAGTGTTTTTTTTATTTCACACACTGTGTCATCTGATTATATAAAGGACAACGCAACATGAGGGATTAAGCCATCATGGCAAATCCAGAGGGGGGCGCAGCCGGCATCAGCCCCCCCCCCCCCCCCCCACCCCGTACAGGGTCACAAAAACAAACAAAACGACTATGCGTCATTTGAGGCCTTAGATTGCAAAATTTTCCGGGAGAGAATGCCCCCGGACCCTCTAGAGTATACATGTATAAGTGACAGCTGTGGTGTGTATAAATTATTGCAAAAATCGGCGCCTCCCCCCCCCCCCCGTCTCTCAAATCCTGGGTCCGCTACTGACCATTAAAGATCTGTTATTCTTTTTGTATTAAAACCCTCACAAATTTTGTTTTCAATCAATGTGTGCGTTTCGTGTGACGATCTATAATCTATACTGGCGATAATATATGTAGGTACAAAATTATATAAGGTTGCGCTTCTGAAACTTTCACGCATTTCAATAAATACATGTATTATCTCAGTCCGTAAGTCATGATAATATTCATTTAAATAAATTCTTGCTAGTTTAATTCCAATCCTGTTAATAGGCGGAAAACAGCCAGTAATATGTTATTACATATTACTGGCTGGTGGGCAAAAATCACCCTGGCCATAAATCAATAAGAAAGACTTAACTCGCTCTGCGGAAAAAAATTAACACTTATCCAGTTAACTGAATTTTTTTAAATTTTCAACCACTTGAGTTTATGTCTCGCTGCAGCGATCCACAACTTCAAGTGGTTGAAAATTACTCATATTTGCCTAATTTGAGACAAAACATTAGCAAACATTGTTGCTTAAGCAGTCATTTCATAACCGATAACAGTGATTTCAATCGGCTAATAAAACGGATTGAAAAACGACTGTTTTCTTGATCAGCAGGATAAGGGTTAGGCTTACTCCTAGACCACTGAGCTATAAAATTTAAAGTTTCAGTCACTTGAAGTTGTGTCTCGCTACCGCGATCCACAACTTCAAGTGACCAAAATTACTTGTTTTTGTGAAATTTAAGACAAAGCATATGTCAGGGCTGGAAATTTTATAATTTTATTAAGACACAATTCACGTTCAACAACTGGTCACATAAGAGCTAGTAAACACTGTACTGTTACTGTAGTCGACATCAGTGTTCTAAGGGCTATAAGGAGTACCCCTCGTGGCCAGGTGTCACTGTACTCAAAACTCCTACACAGTAACAAGAGGGTTACATATGTGTAACATATGGTGTTATGTCGAGGCAAGTCCAGAACATCCAGACGATCACGTACAATACCTAATAAATGGTCAGGCGATCACCCATTTCTTGGTAGCCTGGTATTGTCTGAACGGCCAAAGACGTTAGCCTACCATTCAGATAATGATGGGTCAACGCCTCGTGTCTTAGAATTATCACACAGTATCACATGCATACAACATGGCAAATGGCTTCACATAACAAACTAATAGAATGTCTGTACAATAATTGTGTTTGTATCCTACTTTAAAACTTACCACGTTTTAGATGTATGTCATTTCATTTTTCTGCACACATCGAATTCATCTTTGATCATTGATGCAAATCAAGTTTCTTACAAAGTCTTTTTTTGCAAAGAAAATTTTTAGTCACTTAATAGCTTATGATAGTTTATTAACAACAAAAATATAATATCGCATTACTCAACAAAATAGGCGATATATTTTGTTCTATTATAGTTATCATGGTTATGGTTTATGTCGGCAAACATTCAATAACAAACACCACCTCAATCTTGCAACAATAACTAGCGCCTAGAGCACTGGCATATAAAGTGTTGGAACATTATTTTTTATTTTTTAATTAGTAGTCTTCTGGATGTAATTTTATATTTGTTGCCGCATTATATTGGGCGAAAAAGCTACTAATCTCACCAGTTTCAGGGGAAGATGTCGAAGGCTTTGATGGTGTAATCGTTGTACTCGTTGCCTCGGTGGTTGACGACAACGACGAGGATGCGGAAGAAGAAGACGTCGTGGTGATGTGATCGGGTCTGTGATTTCTTCTGACAATAGCTCTTTTCTGTATTTGAGATCCTGACTGCCCGAACAGTTCCACGTTGTTTTCGCCCGGTCCATCTCTGGAAAGCAGAAGAAGATGGTACGAAACGAAGAATCCAAGAAGCATGAAGGTTCCCAGGACGACCAAGCCTTTCCAGAGAATGTTGTTATTAGACATGGTGTCTGGTTTACACTGACCGCTATCCACTAGTACTGAGCTACCTGTTAGGACCACTGTGTCCTCAGCCTGCTCATCATGTGTGGGGACTTCAACTGCCGTCTTGACACGTCAACCGTCCACGTTGCTAAAGGTTGCGACTGGAAATTGCGGCGTTGGAAAGAGTATGCTCTACAGCTGGTCAATAGCGATCGATGTAAGAGTCTTATACTGCTATGCAAAGTTAAAAGGCGGTAATTGCTTACTTTTAAAGTAAGCAGTTACTGCCTTTTGACTTTGCAAAGCATCCTACTGATTTGATGTCGCAGCTGTGACCTATCAGGAACACCCCTTACGGCCGATCGATTTTCTAAATTTTATCAACAGCCAGTTTCTTATGTCTCGACACTTTAAAAACTGAAAATCTACCACTTGTATGTAGAGCTGTAATGCCGTGCGAACATTGCCAACATTGGTCAAACATTAGGTGGTGTGGCGGTGTGGTGTGGTATCTGTTTATTTTACAAGCAAGCAGATACAGCACTTTGACTTCTCATGGCTGTACAAGTGACACTGATCATGAGCTGGACCAAAAAATATACGCAGCACGGAATTCAGTTCAATCCAGTACAGGGTAATGTGTTGTCTTATAGCTTTCGAAATAATTTTTCAAATTGAACAATACGCCGCTGCAAGAAAATAAATATATTTCAACAGAACAAAGGTTACGATTTACAATGTCCGTACACAAAGAGATACAGCGACACTAAAACAATATTCCACAAGGAGATTGATATTTTCCTAACAATTTGATAATTATTATTAAATTTACACAATAATCTCCACCTCGGCTGACTGTATTATTAAGCTAATAAACGCCAAATTAATAAATTTGAATTTTCACATACTTGAAGTTGTATCTCGCTCACGCGATCCACAACTTTAATCGAGAGAAAATTATTGATATTTGGCAAAATAAAGGTCAACGCAATATTGCAATATTGCTGCTTGGTGTTACGTTTTAACTTTAACATGTTTAAAAGCTGATATGCAAAGTGCTAAAAAATCTAAAAAACGAATATAAGTGGAACCGGCGGTAAAGGGTTAATGTGGTATTAAATGAAAAAAGAAATGTGGAGACGTCGACCCTCCGCTCGTTTAACCCTTTCAGCGCGGGGACCGTCTTTAGAGTTCGTTAAAATCTAACGACGTCTGTAGACGTCAAATTTTGACGTCTAAAGACGGTCCCTTGCACTGTAAGAATTAAGATATTTCTAAAGGTCGTAGACCCATAACATAGGTATTCAAATGAAGCGGAAAGAGCTATCGAAGACATTTATGAAGTTTTCAAGTAATATTCATCGTTTAACCCTTTAACCGTCGGTGCCGCATATATTCGGGTTTTCCTTTTCTATTAGCACATTATGTACCACCTTTTGAACATATCAAAGATCAAAAGGGGGGCATCAGTCAGCAATATTTGAAAACAGTTAACCTCCATTTTGTCAAATCTGAATAATTTTCACTCACTTGAAGTTGTGGATCGCGTCAGCGAGACACAACTTCATGTGAGTGAAAATTCAGATGGAATAATTTGGCGGTTGAAGGGTAAACAAAAACAATTCAGCGTTGTAAGGGTTAAGGTTGGCCCATCGTCTACATACAATGACCCATCATAAAACCAGCAAAGGGTGAATGTCTTGTGCTTGTTACACTTATGGATTGATCGATTCTAATGGACACCTATTTTACATCTGTGCGGTTTGTACATGTAATAACCCCACCCTCTTCTTCAGTACGTGACAATAGAAAATAACCTATTGAATCAGAATCTTATTGATGGATATAATTATACCCTAACCTGGATGTCACCTGGTCCACTTTAATTGATAGAGTTGTGTTTCTTTGAAAAGGGATGAGTGGAGAAAGCATAGCCTCTGGCCATGAAAGGGTGCTTCCACAAGGTGCGTGTTCATAATTGTTTTAGGTTTACTTTCGTGGTCTAACATACCTATAATATAATGATAAAGCCATTTTAAGTAGAATATCATCATGTTGCGGACACATATTGTCTTGCAATGTGTTGAAAATGTACTAGCTAGCTGATTATTTCGCAAATGCATTATTGACTGAGTAATCGGTAAATTATCTGAATCGTAAAAAATTATGGATTATCTCTCACACGTTGATCAAGTCGATCAGTTTTGAATTCTTTCTTTTCCTCTAAACACCCATGTTGCAGATGTACTTACTGTATAACACGGTATATTTAGAGAAAATAATAAAAATTCATCAAAAGAAGTACTTTTTGTGCATTTCTATTTTTTATTATACTGTCAACTCCACACCAGAATATGTCCGGACTAAAACATGAGAGAAAAACGAAACACTGTATATTCCCAACAAAAATAACCTGGAGTGGAAAGGGTTGAGGTGAATAAATATGTACATTATTTCAAGAAAATGAAAACAACTAGCTGGGTTCTAATGGAAAAGGTGTAAATAATAAACATTGAATCAAACACAGAAAAATATTGTGCCAGGCTGAAAACACATCTTGGTTGTTTGTCCAAAAGTATACTAAGCGGTTCATCTAATTTTTATAATTATCACTATTGCGAAAAACTTCAAATGTTATACTGGCCTAGATAAGACTTTAGGCGATGGGCTACATATGGCTACCATGCACCCCCCCCCCCACCCCCACATCTCAACGAAACTAAGTTTTTTTGGAGCCCTCGGATATACTGAACACGAAATCGAATGCTAACATTGAAAATATAGGAGTGCAAACCCTATTTTGACGACTTGTATGGAGGTACCCTAAATATGTTATTAACAACGTCGCGCAGTTTTAAATAAGGGGTAGGGTTACTTGAATGTATGTTATTTCCGTTCTAGTAAACCGATCTGCAACTGCTATATACCATATTAACGGTATTTGAATTCCGCTTATGGTAGATAAATCATTGCAATATATCAAATATTGATCGCTCCATGTATGCCTAAACATAATTTAAATTGAAAAATCAGCGAAATTAACGATAAAAAAAACCCCGCTGGAAAACACCATTTCATCAAACGTTTTTTTATATGTATCCACATTTAGGCAACGGTTTTTTAATCGAGATATGCTTATAAATAAGCCTGGATGTTATGTGTGCTTTTAAATTTCACACAATTTTGGTGAGAGACAAATACAAAATGGCCGCCATCTGTAATTACATAAAGAATATGTAATTTTGTGCATTTTGCCTGTAACAATTGATTTCTTTTACTTGACTTTGCATCTAAATAATGGACATCAATCAAGATTAAAGCTATATTAACAAAAAACTTCTATTGTATGAATTATTACATATTATAAAAAGGCCGCCATTTTTTTTTCTAAAAAAAAAAGTAATTTTGTGCATTTTGCCTTTAACAATTTTTTTTTTACTTGACTCGAAATAATGGACATTATAACATGGGTGTCTCTTTAGAAGTCATACTATATTCTACAACACATGCCGGCCCCCGACATGTGTTAGCTCACACATGTCAGTGACGTCATATCTGGCTGTTCCAGTCTCCCCCTCACATTAGCATATATTCCTTAATTTCATAACTTCTGTAGTTCTGTCCTGTCTGTAACGTTAGGCCTTAGGCTTTACAATTAGAATCCTATTTGATAGGGACCATTTTATTTTCAAATTGACAAGATCTGTGCCAATGTAACTTACGACGTCCCTATTTCAATTGAAGTCCAGAATTGCTGCCTTTAGACTAAGCCTAGACTACATGTCAAATGGTCTGGCATCTGCATTGGTAACCACTGCCACAGACTGTTCACTTATTTTTTTTATATTAGGATCGTTGTATAATCATTTATGGTAGGCATATAGATCTAATTGTTCTGGAATGGTTCCAAGTAAAGTAAGACATTTGGCAAGTAGGCCTGTAATAGATCTACACTGTAGGCCTAGCCTACAGAGTAGTGGGCCTACAGGCCACTCCCCAGCAATCCCAAAACATTTGTAGGCTACAACACCATTTGTACAACGTCGGCCCAACGTCTTCGCCGTTGGTCCAACATTGTACAAATGTGTTTACTGGGTCGTCAACGTGTCCGTGTCAGTGTAGTCTAATACTAATAGTGTTAGGCTACTGAGTAGGCTACTGTTACTGTTTGAGTTAGGCTAGTCTACCCTGTACTGTAGCCTACTGTATCTATAGGCCTAACTATTAAAATGGGGTTATGACAAATATTCTTGTCAGTCACATATGGAAATAATTTATCAGATTTATGTCATAAGTAAAAATAGGCTTTTATTTCAAAAAAAAAAATCCATGACCGGTTTTGAACATGGAACTCTGGCTCTGGAGGCATGTCTCGTTACCACTGTACCACGTGAATACCTGTAGACAATGTGGTGCAAAGAAAAGCAGCAGTGAGCCTATTATTGTCAAACAGCAGGGGTGTGTTCAGTCCTCGGAACAGCCAAACTGCCGCATTTTCTATCAACCATGTTGCAATTCATGGCCTTGGAATTCAATCTTTTAGCTTTATCCTTTCCGACTCGAAGTGACTTCAAATGAATTTAGAATTTATAAGGTAATTAATGTCGGTCTGTCATAATAGGAATCAAGTTTGGATATTGAAATGTGTTGGATTCTCATGTTATTGGACTCCGCCCTGGGCGAGGGGCCACTTCGTGGCCCCTGACGCCCAGGGCTACATCCAATAACATGAGAATCCAACACATTTCAATATCCAAAGCAAAATTGGAGCTATATTTAATAAAAACCTTACAAAAAAATGGAGAATGACACAAATACAAAATAGCCGCCGTCTGTTTGAAAAAGTGTATATATCGACAAAAAAAAACAGAAAACCCATATAATATACAAGCAGGACTTCTCGCTCATGTTAACCTTGTATATTATAAATCTTTGTTAATACTTTTACATTCTCTCGAGCCATTTTTCAAAAGTGATCTTGAACACCGAAGAAGTGATCACAGCCACTTTAAAATTATCTCAGCCACTACAAAAGTGATTTTGGCCTCTGAAGAAGTGACCACAGCCACTTTAAAAGTCATTTCTGCAACTACAAAATAGGGTTTGCATTTCTATATTTTCAATGCTGAGATTCGATTTCGTGTTCAGTATATCCCAGTGCTCCAAAAAAACTTAGTTTCGTTGAGATGTGTGGGGAGGGGGGGGGGGGTAGGGGGTGCATGGTAGCCATATGTAGCCCATCGCCTACTGTATGTGCACAGAAAATGCGGAGAGCCTCATTCGTTATTGGTTAGGATACTGGACATATAGAACAAGGTACTCACCTAGTTATGTTTATCTGAGGTTGCAAAGCCAAAGGCAGTATCTGTTTACTTTACAAGTAAGCAGATACTGCCTTTTGACTTATAATATAACAGACACAGCGTTTACTGAGTGACGTCGACTGCTGACCCTTTTTAACCCTTGGAGCACCGGTGTCGACTATGGTAGGCTGGCTGTGTTTTATTAACACTCGCAAAATCAGTTAAAAAAATGTAAATGTAAAAGTTGAGTAATTTATTAATCCACATGTTTTTATTCACTTACTGCGATACAAAACCTCAAGTGGATAACAAAGAAGTTCTATACATCAGAACTCTAAGGGTCAATACAATCTACCAATACTTACATTGATTTAGGCCTCCGCAGCTGTTATTCAAATATATTGATCTTCATTCGCAACTTCCTATTTTAGGCCGTGAATAATGCTTGCATGGGGAGAGTAAACATGCGTGATTCTCTTAACATTTTTTACAAAGCAGATATTAAGAAATTGTAACTTAATAAGACATACTGGAGCTTTTAACATGTTCATAAACAAACAAAAGAAACTGAAAATACGTGTGATTATATAGATATCAGATCAGAACCAGGATATTAGATTTGTAGAAATATCCATATAAAGTATAACACAAATTGTGTATGTGAAATCGTCCTCTTGGAGTTAGAAGGTACTAAACTGCCACTTTGAAAAGTGGCAGTTTAGCACCTTTCAACACCAAGGGTACGAGTTATGTTGTTACAAAGTGTCTAAAGGCGCCGTCACACGTATGAGTTGAGTTTTAAGTAAACAATGGAGCATCAAAACTTAGTGAATGACTTATCATGACAAATAAAGACTTTGTCTTAGAAGATACATATTTAATATTTTTTTAGAACATGACAAAGAAGAAGTAACAGTGACACCGAGATCATTCAAAGTTTCTACACGCATTAGAGCATTGTGATCTAGCAGGTATACAAAATTTACTTTCAGAGAACGACATATTGATAAGCCTTAAAAATAAAATCCAATGTCCATAATTTGCTCCATGCAAATAGGGCATATAGACATACATCGCCTTGTGATATAAGTGCATCAGTGATCATTTTATTACATCGACATGATTATGCATCATTTGCAAGGAGAACACATTTCAACAAACTCTTGAAAGCTAAGTAATATAATGCGTCTTTGTCCTCCTGCATCTAGAGCCGTAATGATGCTAGAATACGTGTCAATCAGCTGGCCAGTGGTACAGCGATTTTTAATAAAGCCGCGCTGTGCTGAATTAATCATTGGATAAACAATTCGGTATACATGGTTAAAAATTAGTCGCTCCGCCAGGAATACATCATTCTCTTTAGAGAATACAACATTAGATTGATCTGTATTATAATAATAACATCTGGAACTACTGTGTCATGTGTATTGTTGCTGGAAGCAGAATAGAAATAAATATGGAACATAGTATATTTATCATCTGAGGATATAGCTTTTTCACTACCGCAACTGAGAACTGTTGGAACAAATCGAATCAGATATGTCATTTGATTTAATATTTTCAGAAATGTCGATCGTATGAGATTTCTGCTGTAATGTTCACTCAGCAAAAACGATAATATAATGAATCGCTGTTGTTTTTTATGCTTGGCCAACGTCTACGACAAATCAAACAGCATCGTTTCAATGTACTTTGTTTGGTGGGCATATTGTACGGAATCAAATTTACCAATATAGTGTAGTGAACTATAATAATTAATCATTGTTAAAAAAGATCTAAAACGACTTCTAAATGGCAGTCCAAACCATTTCAGATATTTTTTGTGGTCCATTTTATTATATTTGTTTATGAATGTTTTTTTATGGAATGATGAAAGACTATAAGTGGTAGTCAATGATATGAACCAATTATTCACTCCCACCATTATGGCTTTAACCCTTTGACTTCCAGGCCGGGGTGCATGCCATGATCCAGATATACTGGTGTAGGAGTTCTATTTTTCGTCATTTGAAGCTGGAATTGCTAACCCAATTTCCAGCTTCAAATGACGAAAAATACATAAATGTAGTATATATTTGACGAAAATTTGTGTCATTTTATGGTTACGTTCATTGACGAATGACGACGGAAATTTCCGTCACGTATGGTAGTGAAAAGGTTAATGGATTTCTTCATTAAGTGGGATTGTATATGACTCTGTTGGAGAGGAAGATATGAAGGATCCATATGACGACACTCGACAAACCCCCATTATAAGTACTGTTGAGTGAGTGTCCAGGGAGTGATGACTCCAGTAAACACACGCGGCGATCCCGCGTCAACCACGACGGATGTAGGGATGTCCGTGCCATCATCGGCTGGACGCTGGCCCGATGAGCCAAAAAATGCGTCGGCCGAATTAGATTTGTGACGCAGCCATCACATGTTGATCAGCTGCTACTGCCCTCTGGTGAATGAAACCAGCATCAAGAGATGAGAGCCTGAAGAGACGAAGCAACATGATGTTGGAAACAACAACAGTTGACTTTTCGAAAGAAAATAAAGGCCTACACGAATATGACTCGAGATCGCATATCATATATCTTGTACTTAACCCTTTAACCGCCGGTGTCGCATATATTGGGGTTTTCATTTTTTGTTAGCACATTAAGTACCACGTTTTGAACTTGTTAAAGATAAAATATGACATTAATCAGCAATATTTGAAAACAGTTGACCTACATTTTGTCAAATCTGAATAATTTTCACTCACTTGAAGTTGTGGATCGCGTCAGCGAGACGCAATTACAAGTGGGTGAAAATTCTGATTGAATATATTGGCGGTTAAAGGGTTAACCCTCACAAAGCTGAAATATTTATGTATAAACCATGGCGACCAAGGGTTTTCTTTCAATATGAAATCATCAGAAACGCTGCACTAGGAGCACATCAGGACGCAGAACGAGCTGATTCAATGCTGTTAAATGTCAGCAGCGATGATGATGGGCCAACATTTAAACGACATAGAGTTGGCGCCTTGTGTCTCCTACTGTGACACATTTCGTCACAACTCCAGGTTTAGTTACGTAATTTTCCATCGTCTAATCTGGTCTTATTTTTCATGAGTACGCCATCAACCCTAATTATCATGCACTTCAACCTGCTGGCTCAAACTTCAGAAAATTATGTCGACGCCGACCCATCATTCAGCCAATTGATTTGAATAAATCTCGACAGCTTGCGTGCATTACTAGATCAGAAAATTATTGTTGAAACAGCCCAGCAGACACAAGACGTTGAGTCAACGTTAAACTAACATTGATTTAACGTCTTGTGTCTGCTAGGAGCTGTTACATTTCCTTGTCAAATTTCCCGCCTATTTATCTCGGTAAGTACACTATGAAGATTCACAAGCTGATTTTATGATTTGAAAATAAAATGGTCTGAAACATAATTTAGTTGAAATCATGTAAGTCAAATTGGGAATACACGCCCTGTATCCGGATCCACTGATGTGCGGTCCAATAGCTCTATATAACACAATGAGTACCGCATAGCCCCGCATAACAGAACTAGAATACAGGGTCTGGAATATGTACATTCCCAATACTTTTGCACATTTTGATGTAGCGTTTCAACATACGATTGATATAGAATCTTATACATATATATTAATTTTACAATAAAAGTGCTCAACCGATGAGGATCATACGTTGAAAATATAGTGTAAAACTGTATGATCAGTCCTATTATGTATATTTACAAATTCAGGCGTGCCTATAGCATAGCTAGGAGGCGTAGTCCATCTAGTTGTTGTGGACAGGCATGTGTGGTGTACAAGACGCCTGCTGAATGCTGGTCCACGTCAACCGACGTTGGGCCAGCATTCAGCCGGCGTATTGTAGTCTCAGTCCATGTTTTTACCCCCATGTCCCGGTCGTTTTGCCATTCTTGATCATTCTGGATTGTCATGTTTAAGAAAGTGACACAAATGACGGATCTGCCAGACGGAGTCCTAGCCAGCACGGAACCTTAGCCATTACCCGGTGTCTCTATCCTGTGATGGCGGTGGTGACGCTGTCCCGGCATTGATACACCTTTGGGCCAATACATTGTGTTATCTGGGACATAAAATGTGTTGTAAATCCTTTAAATTGAGTAAATTAGGCATACCGCAAACCACGCCGTACATCACGAAAATTATGTAGGCCTATAATATGATTGTGTTGGACCAGCTGCAAGTAGTCACCCAACATTCTTTTATGCAAGGTCCCTGCCGTACTAGCGAGCAAAGCCAGAGGGCAGTAACTGCTTAGTTTACAAGTAAGTAGTTACTGCCTTTTGGCTTTGAGGAGCAGTGTATCGGTTAACGTACATTAAATTCTGTAAAACCGGTGTTATGGTTTCGTTCAAAAAGCACTATCTTTCTTTCCCTTCCATTTGTACATATTCGATATTGTGGGAGCCTGTTTGGCCGAGAGCTTTCGAGTTTCGAGTCATGTATCTTAACGGCAGTGTTACTTGATTTATCTGACCATCCTTACGATCTTCTCATTGCCCAAGTCACTGATTTAACCTATATGTGCACAAAATCTTTAATAATTCATGAATTTTGTGTGTGTTCGTAGCAAACGAAATTTGTGAAAATGTTCATCTTTACTGTACGTTATGGCCAGGTGATGTGAGGACAGTATCTATTATCGCTGGAATTACAGGATTTATAATACAGCTCTACATAATGCGTATGTTATTTTGTTTATCACTGCGTAGATCATGTACTGTGTGAAAAACGTGAATTATTTTTACAGCGTTATTTTGGTTCAGCTAGTAAATTTAGATAATTTTGCATTTAGAATAATTCTGAAACAAACCAAGTTATATCTGTAGCCTATGCTTTTGTTTATGTTGCTTATTGTTAGACAGACGCGGTAGTGTGATATTGTCGACTTATGAAACAATCGATCTAGTTAGAGAATAAAGACAACATTTAATCAACGTGTAGTAATATATATAGGCTAGTTGTGGTAGAGTATCGTATGATTTGCTTGTAAAATAAAATGCATACAAGCTGGAAATAATAGTAGAATCATAGACACTAATAATCAGTTACGCTTAATTATTGTAATTATACATGGCTATATATTTTTTATTGATGAAGTGTAGTGCTCTTAATTCTATCCTTGGTGAGATACAAAATAATTACACAAACAGCGTTCTTACATTAGTCACCAACACTATCCGGACTGTAAACACAAAATATTCGTATTACATTTACACAATGTTGGTCCAACGTCGAAGACGTTGGGCCGGCGTTGTATAAATGTTATACAAATATTTTGTGTTTACTGGGCGGACAGTGATTAGTTACGTTCTAAGTAAATGTTTTCAGTTTCGCGTCCTGTCCGTTGTTCAGCAGAAAATCATCAGTGGAAAGCAAACGTCAAAAAAAAATAACAGCATATATAATATGATAGCATTATGTCAGGTGGATGTCATTATTGTACAAATGTGACAGCTGTAGCCACTGTGACATGTAAAAACATCTTAGATATTCTATTAATACAAAATACGGTTCCTATCTGTAACAGTTTTGCTCCAGGGAATTCGATCCTACTGCTCCCTACTGATCACACGAGTGGGTGTCGAGAACTACCATTGAGCCTGTAAGAACCTCTTTTCCAATCATGCTAATTTTTAGAATAATATGCCTACAGGCCAATTCTTAAAAAATAGCCTGATCCAGTGACGTGTACATGATGTAATGCGTGGCTCACGAGCCACATATCACGTGTAAGAAAATTATATTTGGCCTGTGTACACCAGCCCAGCAAACACGAGACGTCCACCCAATGTTTGGTTATTGCTGGGCTGTCGTAGACACTGTATCAACGATAACCCGGAATTGATCAGTCCTTATTTGCTGTGATCATATTTAGAAATATTAATGACTTGACCACATCAACAAAGCAATGAGGTCTATATTTATATGAGTGACCTTGTAAATTATTACCATAATGATACCATGTTGTACCCGCCTTGATATACCCCAGCTTAGGACCAGTCAGATAATTAACGTGCTTGACCTTAGATCGCAATTATCCTGTCTCGAGCCCGTCTCTGGAAATTGATGAGCGTCATTATATTATGTTATTCTTTTTATCAGCACGATCATAGAGATAGTAAAGCATGGAGATAGTAAAGGCTTTACTATCTCCATGGCACGAGGTTGTTAGTTATCTGTGCGCAACTATATTTTCAATTCTGGTTCATTAATTCCTTGGTCTTTTTTTTACTTTATCCGCATAAGGTCTTATCTGCATAAGGTTTATCTGACCCTTTTTATAACCGAATGAGTGACAAAATATGTATAACTTGCCAATTGGACTTGACAGACCTATACTGTATATCTGGTAATATTCGGTAATATTCGCGATTTGTAATAGCGCTACTAAAGAAAAAAAAAGAAAATTCGCGAATTCTAAACATCGTACAAAGTCCCAAAATCCGAAATTAGCTCAAATTTAAACACGCGAAAATTACCAGTTCTACAGTATTTGACAATCAATGTATATAATAATGTTAAAACAACAACCTAAGCCCACTATACATGTATATGTAGCGATGTATTGTCATGATTATGTCAGTTTAATAAAGTATATAATTAGCTGAATCAAATAATTAATTATTGAATAAAGTTTGATGTCGAGTCTCTCTCGTCAGTATACTGTGAAACAGTACAATGGTTGTGATTGTAAATAAAAGGAAGTTGTGGGTCGCGATAGCGAGACACAATTTTGAGCGGGGGTCAAAATTTAAACGTTATAATTCAGCGCTTTAAGAGTTAACAATTAAAGAACATTTATCAGATATTACTAGAAATCTTGCTAAGCATTAAAAAAAAACAATATCGTGAGACGATAAAAAGACGTTGGCCCAATGGGTATATTTCGAACAACGTATATCACAATTTCTTAACTTGGATAACCTAACTTAAGATTCTCTATTAACCCTTTCAGCGCCGAGACTGTCTTTATATGTCACAATCTGACATCTGACGTATAAAGACAGTGGTCCCCACACTAAAAGAAATAAAATATTTATGGCCGTATACCCATACCATAAGTATTCAAATGCATCGGAAAGAGTTAACTAAGACATTTATAATAATTTCAAATTGAAAAAATCCGTTTGATCTCCATTGTTTATACAAAATAATTCAGCGTTGTAAGAGTTGGTGACACAAAACGTTACCTAGGCAACGCAAAACATTGGCTAAAGTTTTTTCAACGTCGAAAACGTTGAAAGCAGAATGGGCAACTTTTCATTCTATCACATTATATTTAAAATGATCCGGGTGCTGGCTGCTGTTAGGGCCTCATCCTCTCCACCCCGACAAGGATCCACGCCACTGCTGTCGGGATTTGGGGACTTCAAAAGCCGGTGGGGACCTACACTTGAGGAATTGAAATGATCGTTTGTCCCTGTGCATATTCAACCGTAGTAGTCCCAATAGTAGCCTGCAGTCTACAGCCCCTCAGTAATGACTCCTGTGGTTCGAATCCCAGCAGACACACTGTGGACTGAATTTAACTCCATCGTCTGCGACGATGGCCCAATATTTAACCAGAAGTGGAATCACGTACACGTTTACCGAGATGAAGGTTCACCTTGAACTTTTCATAATACATACAGCTGCAATATCTGGTACATGGATCAGGAAGCATGCTAACATTATCATTATCGAATATATATGTCAAACGTCTAATACATAATAGATAGATTTTTTCTACAGGTACAAGTTTACTTGCTTGCTTGCTTGCTTGCGTGCTTGTTAGCTTACTTGCTTGCTTGCTAGTTAGCTTGTTAGCTTGTTAGCTTGCTTGCTTGCTTGCTTGCTTGCTTGCTTGCTTGCTTGCTTGCTTGCTTGCTTGCTTGCTTGCTTGCTTGCTTGCTTGCTTGCTTGCTTGCTTGCTTGCTTGCTTGTTTGCTTGCTTGCTTGCTTTCTTGCTTGCTTGCTTGCTTGTTTGCTTGTTTTCTTGCTTGCTGGCTTACCTGCTTGCTTGTTTACTTGCTTGCTTGCTTGCTTGCTTGCTTGCTTGCTTGCTTGCTTGCTTGCTTGCTTGCTTGCTTGCTTGCTTGCTTGCTTGCTTGCTTGCTTGCTTGCTTGCTTGCTTGCTTGCTTGCTTGCTTGCTTGCTTGCTTGCTTGCTTGCTTGCTTGCTTGCTTGCTTGCTTGCTTGCTTGCTTGCTTGCTATGAATAGGTTTGTAAAGTTCTTACATTTCAATACAAAGATGTTTGACAACTTTGACCATCACATATTTAGCTATAAATTCATAAGAGCGAACTAAAATGCTAAACATGGTCAGAACAAGTCAGATGAGATAGTAAGTTATGCTTACTTGTATGAACGAAGTAGTGATTGTTGAACCGAGTTGATAAGCTATGTGAGAACGTGTTAGCATAGTCACAAATGCAAGTTTTCAAGCTTGAATTCGTGGCTACTATTTAGTGGCGCGTTCACACGGACTAATCAAAAGTATCAGGATGTATCTTTTTAAATAAACAGTAATTATATCAAGCATTATAAATCAAATTACCAACACTACACCCCACAGAACAGTGGTGAGGGTGTCGTCTGTATGCTCATTATCTTGCATGGCTTCATGTTGCTCAAATTGACATCCACAATGAAATCACAGAGGATCAATCGTGGAGATCGATGTCTGACGCGAGAGGTCAAGGCAAATAGACGATATTGATCACTGACGTCAATGTTGAGCCTGTTTGTCCGGTTCTAACCGTGATAACAGCACTGTACCGAACTAACCAAGTTCCGCGGCTTGTTGAACACTTATAATTGGAAAATGATTACACCCGGCCCAGTTTCATCAACAACCGATTTGAGTCTGATTTAATTTGAAATTTCCACACGTAATGAAGTCTCAACCAATCTGTGAGATTTAGAATGACCTAGTTATTGCATTATATATTGGTGAAACCGGGCCTTGTAATGTAACGTTAGTGTTTTGAATGGAGTAGTATTCAATTCGAATACAAATATGACATTTTTTCTAATCAGCACATAATACATGTAATAATAATAAATGATTTTACCGTTTCTTGCGTGTATATATACAATCGAAGTATACAGTGTACACAGTGATCCATACACAGAGATCAGATGATGATCTCTGATGGTGTGGATGGTGTGGATAAAATCACAGATATTCGGAATGCAATGGATCTTAGGAAGCAAGATTTACAAATGTTTGGTCTCAAATTAAACAAAATTATCAGTAATTGTCACACACTTTCACTTGAAGTTGTGGGTCGCGGTAGCAAAACACAACACAGGACCCGTATTCTCGTACAGGTTACGATAAATCGTAGGCTTCTGATTGGTCGAGATGGCCATCTCGACCAATCAGAAGCCTATGATTTATCGTAACTTGTACGAGAATACGGGCCCTGTGATTGAAAAATCAAATTGTATTTATTATATATATTTAGCGCTTTAAGTCTAGCTTAGCCACGCGGGCTGTGTTGTTTGAATATTTTCACCAAAGCAATATTCAGACTTTGGCTGTAAACTCTCAACGAAGACATCCATTTCTCATCGTCAAAGTATGAGAGGTCGCACAGGACGGGTCGATGCTGGGTCAGAGTGTTTGACCGTGGCCCACCATTAACCCGTGCTGGGTCAGTTTCTCGGATTTGCTTGGCTTGTACCACCTGCTACTCTGTGATCCGGGTGAGTATTTCATTACAGGCCTGCAGGGATCTAGTGAGAGCAGGAGAACCATTCTGGTACCAATGTGGTGGCAGTGCTTCAAGTGTATAATTATATACTTTCAATCTGACATCTCCAGTTTGGGGATCCAAGGTACCCAAAATGGCACATGTGATATACTGTGATATTGTTAAATGTATGAATGAAGTACTATTCTTTATTCGGAAAATAAAGTGTAGTTTACTCTCCACGGGTAGATTTATTTTCGAGAAGATGTGCTGGCTCTGAGTGGTCATTCAGAATCAATATGCTGGTCAGACGGTTTTCAAATTTTTAAAAATTATTTTTTAAAACTGAACAGCCATATCAGCCAATCTCAGTTTGTAATTTGATTTCTATTTAACATGATTAAAATTATGGTACTAGACTTAACTATATTTGCGACGGATATAAACAATTCAATAAAAAAAACTGTAGAGACGAGTATGCCTACTTAAGTATTACTACGACATGACATATTATGTAGTACCGCTATAATTATGTCCCTACAGGCCTAGTAGGTCTAGTATTACAACAGGTTGCTGAGGTCTGAAGGGTTCGGGCGTACTGCTATCATTTATCACCTCTCTATTTATAATAAATCCGGCACACTGAGAAACGTATTTTGTAACCCAAGATGCCACCGAGCAGCATTTCTAGGCAACCCGCTCTCATTCCCTTCTATTTCCTAAGTGATGAGTGATAGCCTAGAAATACAAACGATTTGACAGTACAGCGCAAAGGAGTCACACGGGCAAACATGGCGTTGTATCGACGCTAAATCAACGTCAGGTAATTAACCGTTCATACAACGCCGTGTGACTACTTTTCGGTGGTGCAAGTGCAAATCCTCGTAAGCTCACTCTCTCTGAAATGATGGACTAATTAATTTACTAAAAATTTATTATGCTTATAATAATTAAAAGCTATTACTATAATTAGCGGTTGCCTTCTGATTTAGCCTGGTGATGAGCAAAAAATATACATATTTCTAAACTTAGATAATTGTAAGCCTTAAACAAGCTTGTGTTATCAATTCTTCGCCTTTAATGTACAATAATCGAGATTTTTCAACATTTCAAACATATTAATAAATTTGAACATACTTTATTGTTGGCTTGTTGTCATTATTTTAAAACAGAAAACCTCGCTTTTGCATAAATGGAAGTTTACGCCTCTTATATAGCATATCACTAGAATCAATCGCAGACGACTCCAAATAAATTAAGTGCCAAAGATTTCTGGAGAAACGCCATATCACAGCAAGGTATCATTTCCTGCAGCAGGGCGTGGTTGATCCGGACTAGACGGATTCCTTCAGTATCCCGCACCTGCCCCCCCCCCCCCCCGAGAAAATAGTCCATGTTTTCATCACACGGATCGGTGGGGGCTCGTGCGTGTGTTTAGGCTTTCTTGGCAGGACGCCCCTGCCCTCTTTCTTCGGAGAGGGCTGGCCAGCTGCGAGGGAAGACTGTATCGACACTGGCCCAATGCTGGTCCAACGTCGTAGATCACACATCCCGTAGTGAGTGAAAACTTGACCGGGATCGCTGTGTTAATAGTGTAGAGTGCCAGATCCAGCCAGTAAGAGGTCCCGTTTTGTCAGTGTTCGACCCTTTAGACTCCATGGAGACGTATATCAACCCTGTACGTGTCCTTTGAGGCAATAGGTTCAGTGAAAAAGCAACAGGTATACGTGGTTGTTAAATAAGCACAGAAATGTTAACGTTGTATCGTGTAATATCAATAAAAAACACTAAATTGTACAATTTAAAAAACGTTCAGTGAACAAAGTTCCTCTGGTAAATTTGCGCGTTCCTTTGACACTGACATCAATCACTATGCGGCACCACAATACAATCCTGGTGCGGCCTGCAAAATCAACAACGTCGCGCAACGAGCTGATTCGTTGTCGAGCGGTATGTATCGATGCTGATATTTCAGTGGCATGTGAACGGATCTCCTTCCTTCATAGGGCATGTGCGTGCGGTGGCTCCAATGCCTTGCGCAGTCGTAGTGGCAAAGAAGTCGGGCACAAAAATTCCATAAATTAGGTGGACTCCAAAAAACAATAATGTACGTTGAAGTTTAACATCGCGTCTTTCGCATGAACAAAGACGTTACACTGCTTTGGAATGAAACAAACATATACGCGACGTAAAAAACCCTGGTTCTTAACCCTAGCTTACAACGCTGAAATATTTTGTATAAACCATGGAGACCAAAGGGTTTTTCAATTTGAAATCATCATGAAGGTAGCTATTTCTGTTTCATTTGAATACTTATGTTATGGGTCTACGGTCATTATAAATATTTTAAATCTTTCAGAGCGGGGATCGTCTTTATACGTCAGAATCTGACGTCTACAGACGTCAGATTCTGACGTATAAAGACGATCTCCGAGCTGAAAGTGTTAAAATTCTATTTTGGTGCCACACTAAAATATGTAATGCGCACTGAAATCCTTAACAGTTTGTAATATTGTATGTTGAGAGCTAAGCTGTGGTACATGCCCTATATGCGGAATTAATGCGGGCCGACGTCAAAGACGATGGCCCAGCATCAAACGGACACAGGGTCAGCGTGGTGCAGGTAGGGTAACATCGGATGGGCGGGGGCCTTGGTGCAGTGGCTAAAGCTGCCTGCTTGGAAAGTCGGAGATCGCGGGTACGAGCCCCGCTCTGGCATTAAAGTTTCAAAGAAACAATGCCCACTTTACGCTCACTCGTAAAGAATAAATATTATGGGGAGCTCGTGACCGAGCGGTAGCGTGCTGAATTCTGGGTCTGGATGGCAGTTTCATGTCATTCATCTCACCATCCTAGGGAGGTTCTTCTGGCTCAGTTTAGCCTACATGTGCACAAAAGTGGCCTAGAAATCTCATTTATTGCATTTCATTTCATTTGCATGACTCACTCACTCCAGTCGGTACGTGCAATGAGAAAACCTGACCTGGCGTTCATAGTCAGAGACTAAACTGTAAAAACTCTACATCAGACGGAGTGCTGAATAAATGTTACCCCCCCCCCCCCTCCCCTATCAGATCCCAGTCGAAAAAACCTTGTCCAACAGACATGCGTGCTTCCCAGTCACGGATCAAGATAAACATGATGAATATGGAAGACAAACCTGAGCTTGTACGTGCAGTGACACGACACAGATACTCCAGCAGACACAACACGTTGAATTATTCTTGGTTTAGCGTCGATCCAACGTCGTAGCTCAACGAAACCACTCGATTTGGTTACTTACTTTCCTTCATTCATCATTCACGAACAGGCTGCTTGAATAGAAATTCGACATTTTATTGAAACAATTATAGCAAATAGTTTAAAATAATTTCAAAAAAGAGCCCGATATTGACTCAGAGCCCGAATATTGACGTTTATACTGGATTTGTTACGTGCGCGCGGGATGCATTAAACGCAATAAAAGGATCGTGAGAAAAAGTTAATTAGCAAACTTGAACGTGTTGTTGTGCAAAATATTCCCGTTTTATACATCTCAGCCTTTGCTTCGTACGTGAAAGCCATTGTAGCGTTCAATTCAGGGATGGATTATTCTACCCTTCAGCCGTCAAATTATTTAACTGGAATTTTCACTAAATTAAACTGTGAAGTTGTGTCTCGCTGACACCGATCCACAACTTCGAGTGTGTGAAAATTATTCAGATTTCACAAAATGAATATCAACTATTTTTAGATTTTGCTGATTGATGTCACGTTTTGTCTTTAACATGTTTAACCTTTTCACTACCATACATGACGGAAATTTCCGTCGCCATTCGTGAATGAACGTAACCATAAAATGACACCAATTTTCGTCAAATATATACTACATTTATGTATTTTTCGTCATTTGAAGCTGGAAATTGCGTTAGCAATTCCAGCTTCAAATGACGAAAAATAGAACTCCTACACCAGTATATCTGGATCCTGGCATGCACCCCGGCCTGGAAGTCAAAGGGTTGAACGATGGCATTTAACGTGCTAATAAAAAATAGAAAAACCCGAATATAATCGGGACCAGCGATTAAAGGCTTTAAAACTGTTTAGACATTTGTACTAGCGTTGGCCATATATTGAACTACTGTTGCAAGCGTAAGCCCAATTGTACACAAACGCGCGACACATGTGTTGAGCATAGCTAATTTTAAGAATAAACATACTTTGTCAGAATATTCATCAAAGGTATGTTCAGCTTGATGACTAATACGGTTTATGGATACAAACAAATGGCATAATAGGGTGTGTTGACACGCGACGAAAACTACACGTAGGCTTGCTGGCATATAGAATTACGTGACTGATTGATTTGTCATATCCCAGTAAACATGAAACGTTCACTGATTGTTGATTTAATGTTGGACCAGTGCTATATTGCAATTGCTCAATTACTCACTCATTCCCTCATTCACTCACTCACGCACGAACGAACGAGCGAACGAACGAACGAACGAACGAACGAACGAACGAGCTCATAAACTCACGGGCTCATGAACTCACTCACTCACGAACTCACAAACTCATAAACTCATGAACTCATGAACTCGATCACAGACTCAATCTCTTGCCTCCTTGAATTTTGTACGCTCACTCACTCACTCACTCATTCATTCATGAACTCATGAACCCACTCACTCGATCACAAACTCAATCACTTGCTGCCTTGAATTTTGTTCACTCATTCACTCACTCATTCACTCATGAACTCACTCACTCAATCACAAACTCAATCACTTGCTTCCTTGAATTGTGTTCACTCACTCACTCACTCACTCACTCACTCACTCACTCACTCACTCACTCACTCACTCACTCACTCACTCACTCACTCACTCACTCACTCACTCACTCACTCACTCACTCACTCACTCACTCACTCACTCACTCACTCACTCACTCACTCACTCACTCACTCACTCACTCACTCACTCACTCACTCACTCACTCACTCACTCACTCACTCACTCACTCACTCACTCACTCACTCACTCACTCACTCACTCACTCACTCACTCACTCACTCACTCACTCACTCACTCACTCACTCACTCACTCACTCACTCACTCACTCACTCACTCACTCACTCACTCACTCACTCACTCACTCACTCACTCACTCACTCACTCACTCACTCGCTTGCTCGCTCACTCACCCACCCACCCACCCACCCACTCACTCACTCACTCACTCACTCACTCACTCACTCACTCACTCACTCACTCACTCACTCACTCACTCACTCATTCGCTTGCTCGCTCGCTCGCTCGCTCGCTCGCTCGCTCACTCACCCACCCACCCACTCACTCACTCACTCACTCACTCACTCACTCACTCATTGTACTACTACTACTACTACTACTACTACTACTACTACTACTACTACTACTACTACTACTACTACTACTACTACTACTACTAGTACTACTACTACTACTACTACTATCAATCAATCAACCAAATTTACACTTATATAGCGCCCCCTCTAGAAATACTTATTAAGGCGCTGTACATAATAACTCCCACTTTATGATTTTAAAGCTAGCGGAAAAGTCTAGTGATGACATCAGTCACGGTAGTGCTTGATGAAATAGTGTGCCTTTAAAGCAGTCTCAAAACGGCAAATATCCCCAATCAACCTAAGGTTCAGAGGCAAGGTATTCCACAGATCAGCTGCTGCTGATACAAATGTCGCATCTCCAGCTCTTGATCTCGTTCTTGGCCTAGTAAGCAGCCTGGCAGACTGAGAGCGCAATGACCTCCCAGGTCTATATACATGTTGACAATTTCCTACAGATAGACGGGTCCAGTGTCATTAACTGCCCTGTGCACTAACACCATGATCTTAAAATGGATGCGAGACTCCACAGGTAGCCAGTGTAAGTCTCGTAAAATTGGTGTCACTTGTTCATACTTTGATCCGCCTACGATAATCTTAGCAGCAACGTTCTGGAGGCGCTGTAATTTCACCAGGTTTTTATCGGGAGTGCCATAAAGCAGGGAGTTACAGTAGTCTATACACGAAGTTATCATTGCGTTCACAACTCTTTCAATAGTCTTTCTGGGAAGAAACTTCCGGATTTGTC
>OZ024910.1:30906927-30928320 GCA_964017125.1 Flabesymbios commensalis
CTTAACGAAGCAAAGTCATAGCTAGACCCCTCCATGTTTTAGAGCTGGGAGAGAAATCAAGAAAGAATCATCTTTACAACCACTGCAACATTAAAAGCACAACAAAATTGTCATCTGCGTCTATATTTTTTCTAATTTACACAAGGGCAACATATACCCATCACACCCCTGCCCTTCTGAGCAATGGATGCGATGTTATGTGTTTCGAATACGCGTATTCTCCATTTTAAACTAGAAGCAAAATCGGAAAATCCTTTAATAAGAGAGCAAAGAGCGTTTTTTAGTACAAGCTGCAAACATGGGCATTTTACCTAAATTGAATCGTCTGAATCCGGATATCAATGTTGGCAAACCCAAATTTGGATTTTAGGGCAAAAAATCAACATTCAAAATGGCCGCCATTTTTATGCTAAATACGGCTATCAACAACACATCCCCAGTGAAGTTTACTTATTTTAAAACATTAAATATACTGTTTATAAACGTAAACATCATATAACATATATGTAAAGCCTATTGAATCACTTTATTAAGAAAAGGCACACAATTACCATTTAAAATGGCCGCCATTTTGACGCCATTTCGATGCTAAAAGCAGTTATCAACAAAACCCAGTCAGGTGAACTTATCTTTTAAACAATGACTACACTTTTTATGAACAGAAATATCCATTAACATACATCTCAAGCAGATCAAATCATGCCTTTATTAATAAAAAACACATACCAGTAAAATTGAAAATGGCCGCCATGTTGACGTTAGATGCGGCTATTAACCAAACATCCCAGGGAGAGTACACTTATTTATTTAGTATTAACTAGACTTTATATGATCTAAAATATCAATTAAAATACTGTTATAACAAAATACCCCTCGTGTATTTGCAAATGTGTGATAATGGATGGCAGCACATCGCAGGAAGGGACATGCTCTGAAAAAGTTCAACTCCATAAAATCTGTAAAATCTGTTTATAGCTCTGAATGTGGCTAGTTCTGTGGAAAAGTTTGATGATTTGTTTTGACCTAGTGGCTTGATGTAGAGTACATCTTAGTGCAATGTGCTTGGGTGTGGTCTTTTTCCCACAACTAACACCATATACAATGTCTTAGAAGTCTTCATACTAAATTCGCCTTCCTGAGTTTGTATCCTATCCCTAAAGGTTGCCATGATGTAACCCATTGCACCTGACGCACTGGTTGTAGAACCTTTCATTGCTCATGTAGAAAAGCAAGAATGTCTTGCACTAGAGCTTGTGCTTGTAAAGAGGTGATAGATAGTCAATATGCCAATTGCTAGTACATGTGTACATAAATGTTTTGTAAATGCTGTAATTTTGCATACCATTGGCAAATAGTAGTAATTTTAAAACATTATCTCTGATATACTGCCATCCATTATCTCACATTTGTAAATACACAAAAGGATGTATTTTGTTATAACAGTATTTTAATTGATATTTTAGTTCATATAAAATCTAGTTAATAAGAATGTCTTGCACTAGAGCTTGTGCTTGTAAAGAGGTAATAGATAGTCAATATGCCAATTGCTAGTACATGTGTACATAAATGTTTTGTAAATGCTGTAATTTTGCATACCATTGGCAAATAGTAGTCATTTTAAAACATTATCTCTGATATACTGCCATCCATTATCACACATTTGTAAATACACAAAAGGATGCATTTTGTTATAACAGTATTTTAATTGATATTTTAGTTCATATAAAATCTAGTTAATAATAAAAAAATAATTGTACTCTTACTGGGATGTTTGGCTGATAGCCGCATATAACGTCAACATGGCGGCCATTTTTAATTTTACTGTTATGTTTTTTTTTAATAAAGTCATGACCTAATCTGCTTGAGATGTATGTTAATAGATATTTATGTTCATAAAAAGTGTAGTCATTGTTTAAAAGATAAGTTTACCTCACTGGGGATGGTTTGTTGATAACTGATGCATTTAGCATCAAAATGGCGTCAAAATGGCGGCTATTTTGAATGTTAATTTTGTGCATTTTTTTAGTTAAGTGATTCAATGGGCTTGACATATACGTTATATGATGTTTCCGTTTATAAACAGTATATTTAATGTTTAAAAATAAGTAAACTTCACTGGGGCTGTGTTGTTGATAGCCGCATTTAGCGTCGAAATGGCGGCCATTTTGAATGTTGATTTTCGACCCTTAAAATCCAAATTTGTGTTTACCAACATTGATATTCGGATTCAGTAGATTCAAATTAGGTAAAATGGCCATGTTGGCACCTTGTACTAAAAAACGCCTCAGGCAATAACTTTTTTTAGAATCTGCTTCTAGTCTATTTATCTGATTGTTTCAGAAACTTATCGATTTCAACACCTGGGTATTATTGTTCTAAGTTCAGGTACACTTTATTTTTTCAAAAATATTTGTTCACATCTTCTCTCATTCACTGCAGCCTTAAACATGTTAAAAAGTTTCCCAAGGATCGATCGATAGATCGATCGATCGATCGATCGATTGATTGATTGATTGATTGATTGATTGATTGATTGATTGATTGATTGATTGATTGATTGATTGATTGATTGATTGATTGATTGATTGATTGATTGATTGATTGATTGATTGATTGATTGATTGATTGATTGATTGATTGATTGATCGATCGATTGATTGATTGATTGATTGATTGATTGATTGATTGATTGATTGATTGATTGATTGATTGATTGATTGATTGATTGATTGATTGATTGATTGATTGATTGATTGATTGATTGATTGATTGATTGATTGATTGATTGATTGATTGATTGATTGATTGATTGATTGATTGATTGATTGATTGATTCATGGATTCATGGATTCATGGATTCATGGATTCATGGATTCATGGATTGATTGACAAATCGATAATTATTTATTTCTCATTTGACGCGGTACAAAACTAATATTCTCCCTCGTGAGGTAAATTTCTATAATCTGACAGCGACACTGTCCTTCTGACACCATTGTATGCCAATTGTATACAATATTATCACTATGTGCATGTCGTGATCATGTGTAATGGAATCCATTGAATGACCTTTCCCACGAGAATCTGCTTCATCTCAGACTTCAGCTCAACGTCAGGCATCATGTGGCATTGTCTGGGATGGAACAATTAGGCCTAAGTCACTGCTAGTAAATCATGGTATTCGCAACTTAATCTATTTTAACCATAAACATGCAGTGCAGCGTATCGGGATGATTAGCTGGTAGATAAGAGTGGCAGGGGGACGTATTGCTTATCCATGATATTAAGATACATAACATGGTGAACATGACTCGTAGTATACCGTAAATGGTGAACAGGATATTCGTATACCGCAAATGAATACAAACCTTTATCATAAGGTGTTACCATATAGTGCTATACTATTTTTTAAAAAAACGGGTGCAAGTAGGCCTTTTTGATAACTCGAGTAGTTTGACATGACTTATGCAAGCAAAAATATATATTTTTGAAACAATCGTCGTGGTCCTCTGTGGCGCAATCACTTCCTATACCGGAATTAACGCAGGGCTCGTTCATACTTGTGCTCTCAAGCAGTTCTATCCTGTATCAATTCCGTTATGTGGCCTGGCGGATAAAGCTTCATTTCTTATTAGTATTTTGTTCTACCATGTTATTTGCTGAACAACTCTGTTTTTATTCATGTTGTCATTTGATCTGATGCGTTTTAAACCTATTTGTGCTGGTGTTTGTTTATGGAATCTGCATAATGCATAATGTCTATACCAGGATAGTCGTCTATTTATCTAATGACATTATGACCACTTCACTTGCTCTGTGTTGATCACAAGCTCTTCCTTTGTGGTTACTTTTGAAACGGCAGTGAACATACACAGTAAGTGAGAGCGCATTTCCCCATATTTGTAACATTTAAAATGAATAATAAGTGTGCCCGTCCCAGTGCAACACCTCCATACACGCAGTACGGGATCTGCCACTACGGCCGGTAGCTCTCTCCTTTTCCCAATCGGGATTCCTCTCCCTCCGGGTGGGGTTGGTGGTAAAAGGATGCTGGGTTTGCATCTCCGAGGGATACTGGAGCTAAGTATACTGCTGCTGTTGCTATTACTGCTGCCGCGGCAGCAGTAACAGCAACAGCAGAAGTTTGCGCTTGCATCTTCTGCGGCTGGTTTTGCAGGCGGGCTGGATTGCGCTGTAGTGGCGGACCCTATTCTGCAGCATCCGCGCGGGTGTCAGACATCGTGGGCACACGTGTGTGTGTGTACGGTGATAATATAGGACCCTGAACATCCCATCTCGTCACCAAACCCGCGCGGCGTTGCCCTGTACATAGGGACAGTGTGTACACAGCATCTGTGTACGGTGCAGGAGGATATTGTCATCATCGTCATCATCATGGGCAACCGCCTGTCTCGATCCAGCAAGAACAAAACATCAGAAAAAGCAGATAGGTCTGTCGCAGAGGAGAAAGAAGTGGCTGCAACGTCCAGACCCGTCCAGAGCCAACAGCAGCAACAACTGGACCAGTCACCAGTTAAGCGAGACACGGGGACTGACCGTGGGGATACCAAGGAGGAAACCCCATCTGCTAAAGAAACCACCAACGGCAATGACAAGACCGAGGATACCACGAAGGGAGGCGGTGTCTCCAGATGCGGGCCTTCAGGACTCACCCTGGAACACTACATGTTCCCCTTTGAAAACGTTGTCTTTGAAGGCGGCGGCAGCAAGTGCCTGGCCTACTGCGGAGCCGTAAGGGTGAGTGGAACCTTTAAGTGGAACCAAGGACACTAGAACCCCAGTATCCTTGCTTTAACTGGGCTGGGCGTTGTCGTGCAGTTGTCCCAACGTGCACCCCGAGGCAACATCTGATATCTCATTGTCTGTCGTGCGTTGTCGTGTCATCCTCTGATGAAGCTAAATCGAGGAGATACATAAACATACGTAAACAAACACTAAACATAAAGCATTTGCATAACATTTGTACAATGTCGGGCCAACTTCTTCGACGCTGGGCCGACGCTGTACAAATGTTATAAAGATGTTTTGTGTTTGCTGTGATACACTCGTAACCACGGTAATGTAACCACATTATAGACATTGACGTTGCCATCGTTGACCAGTGAGCGTTGCTGAGAGAACACTTCATCTTTGTCTCAGACCACACGTAACCTAGCTTAAGGTTAAGGTTGGTTGGTCAACACTGTAGATCTGGTAATATTCGTGCGGTTTAAATTTTCGTAAATTTCGCGAAGAGGACAAAAATTCGCGAATTTAAGAATCTAGCGAAATTACTATTATAATATGAAATGAAATAAATCGGGCTTTAGGCCACCTTTGTGCACATATAAGCTAAACTGGGCCAGGAGAGCCTCCTGAGGATGATGAGATGATTGAGATGACACTGTCCTCCAGACACAGGATTCGAAATTCGAGCACCAGCGGTCTGAGGCCGAGCACGCTACCTCTCGGTCACGGAGGCTCTCCACAATACTGACTTTCACACGTGGATGGGGAAGAAGCATTTTTTGTTTCTTCAAACCGCCAAGACCGGGAACCGAACCCCGAAATCTGGCGTGAAAGGCAGCGGTGATAACCACTACCCAAGGGCCTCCGCCCTTATTATTATAATAGCGCTACCTATCATCGAAGTTGATAACTCGTGAATTCTAGACTTCGTGTAAAGTCCCAAAATCACAAATTCGCGAAAAATTAAACAGGCGAAAATTACCAAATCTACAGTATATGTTTTGCTAACATAGAGCTTGTATCTATGTTACAGACGACGTTACTCAATATACAACGTAAAAAATATTCAACGCACGTAAGGCATCGATATTTGTGAACATAGTATGTAGTCGAGGGTGGCGGATGCATGTTTTGCCTATAGTTTTCTTGGCAGCTGTAATCCCGAGATAGTCGTGTAATGTAGCTTTCATTATCGTGCCCACTATATATGTACCATTAGAGGATAAATGACCAATTATGTAGCCAGGCATTCAGAAGATTGCTTTGCTTAATCGTGATACTGCAGTACAAAGTAAAATGATTACTTTTCAAGTAATCGTGCAGTAGGCCTACTGTCCAATAGCTTTGTTTGACAGTATAATCCCCAGTCACCCATTCTATTTAGCTTATCAGAACAGATTCGATCTTTTGGTCATAGAATCAGAACCGATTGAATTACTGCCGATAATTATTTATCTTTCTAAAGACGGTTGTTTACCTCCTATACTATGGCGGGGACGCAGAAATATCATCTTTACACCATCTATTCCGCCGTCTACTCTCAGATCAATATAGGGGGTCAGCATCGCAGCTGCACATTTTAGCTACCACTGGACAAGTGGACGTCAAGTTTGAACGGTGGACGCTGTGCGCATACCATTTCAAAGTCAAAAGGCAGCAACAGCCTACTTTTAAAGTAAGCAGCTACTGCATTTTTATTTTGCACGACAGTTTGCAGAACGTCATTTTTGGTGGGTTTTTATTTATTTTCTAGGATCAATAATACTTGTTGGTTATCATTGTAATAAGGTGATCTGACGAAGCCTTATGGATGTCTGTTAGTCTCGCTTACCACTCGTATTGTTTTTATCCTTATTTGCCCAGACACATAAAAAGTATTAGGTTTTCAAAACGTTTTCAAATTCTTTAGTGGCTTTGATAGCAGTCTTTCATCGCCTGAAATATTTTTTCAAAATATACAAATATCTACAAGATTTGAAAACAATTTTTAAACATTTTTTTTTTGTCCTGGCACAATTTACAATCTTACTTAAATAACATCATACTCCGTTGTAATAATGGCATCTGGTACTATGGATATGGAAGTACATTTGTGTACAGCAATCACATCATATATGCCGAGCCATTTCAAATTGATCGCATTGAGTTAATGGAGATTCTATTGTTTACATAGTAATCGCTGGAGGCAAAGTAAGAATGCAATGTTAAAAGTGGCAATGAATTAACATGATTAAAACATGGTAAAGTTGTACTGACAAAAAACCACGACACGACACTACATTTATTTTTATATCTACTGTTTTTTTGGGATGCCATCTTGATCTGGGCAGAACCACAAATATCTTTCGAGTCAAAGTGTCGTATGATGCACTCATATGAGCAACACTTTGACTGCAAGACGACGATTATATATGGAAATGACATCTTCATGAAGACATCACTAACGTTATACTGTGTTATGCCACCATTACATCCAAGAATGCCTGCAGTGTCGTGTATTCTACCTATTCATGCCGCAACATAATACACAGGGCTCATAGGGTTGTCATAGGGTTGTCATTCCAATTCATCACACTCACCACGGTTATCTGCTCGGAATGGATGAACATAATCTCTTAATTTTCTACTGCACACGATAAGCTGTAATGTATAAAATGCACAGAATTGAGAAGCGAGTGAAATTGACCAAATGTATATCGCCGTTTTAGTTGATGCTACTGCATCCCAAGAAGCACGGGACTCTTGACCCAATGCTGTATTATTGTTGGGTCACCGTCTGCGACGTTGACCAAACATTAATACAGTGTTTTGTTTTGTTGATCCGACGAGAAAAAATAGCGGAAGACACGCGCGCGCGTTTATTAATTCACGACTCACATGCGCTAACGTGTTTTACTACCCTTCATCGCCCATCAGACAGATCGTATTTTGTGGCCTCTCCTCGTTATTATCATCAAGGACGGACAGCAAATCGATGTACGATACACCCCGATCTCAGATGACACCCATATTTCACATCCTGATATAGGCAGTGGACGGCTCCACACGTTGTGTGGAACCGTCCCCTGCCGATGTCAGGATTTGTGTGGAACCGTCACCTGCAGATGTCAGGATTTGATTTGTTTAGCTATTTGTGAATTGGTGAGGAGCATCACGTTTTACTGTGTGCATTTTAAGCCACTGGCTAATCAGGTTGATGGAGGCTCATCTGCGATGTCCTCATACATAACTCAAAAGAATAGATATAGTTGAACACCAAATCACTCACTTACTCAATACAACGTTGGCCTCAAGAACGGTATTGTACACCATTATTCAAATTATGACGGTGGTGATTAACCGATCTCGTCATGTGACCTTTTTTGATTGGTCGGTGGTAGAATAGTGTGCACATTGGTAACTTTGTCTTCCTAATTGATACATGCATTATTAAATTTCTCTCGAGACAGGTCATTTTGTTTTTCATATTATTTTTTATCGATTTGTCTCTATTGGAGGACACACTTATTTTTACAAACATTCTATTAATAGCACGTAACGTTACCATTTTAGTGAGCCCTGACCAACGTTCCACAAAGTTGTAGATATGTTTCCTATTGATTTATATTGGTGTAAGAGAACCATACACGTGTAATCATTTTTACAAATACGTGGGACTGTATATGTTTACACTTACGAGCTCGCTACTTTCTCAGTAAAGAGTTAGGTCAAATTGCGACGCATTTCACTTGTATGTACCTTAGATTGATTTAGGCGAATGTTTGTCGAAGCTGGAGTGACGAGGCACGGTGAGTAAACGATTAAGCTTTTATTTTCACAAAAGATTATTAATGCAGCCTGTGGCCAGTCTACAGCACAAGTAGCTACGTGATTCTTGTCTTGATCGTATTATTACAGGCGATACTTTTAAGCGCATTAGAAGTGAGCAAATCACCAAGTTACAAGATCAGATCTCAAATAAGGCAGCAATATAAAGTAAATTTCCAATTTAATAAGATAACCTAGCAGGTAAAGGGTTGATATTTTTAGTGAGATCCCAGCAAACGCGAGATATTGAACCAATGTTGATTTAATGTTGGCCCATCGTCTCCGACTCTGGGCCAACATTAAATCAACATTGGTTCAGCGTCTCGTGTTAGATGGGGATCTCACTAAAATATCAACCCTTCACCTGCTAAGTTATCTTATTAAATTGGAAATTTTAGGTCTTAAATTAAAAAACAATTATGATTGTTTTTCAAATTAAGTAATTATGAATAAATTTATTCATATTTACTTATTTTTTAAAAATAATCATATTTGTTTTTAATTTAAGACCTGAAATTCCCAAATCTTTATGTTACACTTACTTCATTCCCAATAACTGTGATTTGACCTACTGATAAAACAGATTTAAAGCGACTATACACGTCATTAGTGGTTAAAGGTTTAAGATTAAGGTGATCTGCCCTTCCTATCGTTTTCATGTCCAGTTTTCAAGTATGTCTTGTTTTTATTTTGGCAACTGCGTCAGCAATGTCAGCGTCAAATAAGTGAAGAAATGACACACAGAAATGCAACAATTAAAATTATATTTTGCAATTGACATTTCGGACGTAAGGATGGGCCCCCGAGATCACATATATGTAATGCATAATATTTCACAAATGTCTATATCTATAGATGTATTACACATGTATTACCCATGTCCCGCATGTCTGGAGTATTCAGTAATAATATGTAATTGTTAACTGCACGTCAGAATTGAACAGCATTTCCCCAACACCACCGAAACCATATATTTTTTTATTTTTTAAAACAAGATTGTAAGCAAGCTAAATCAAATCTCAATTGATAATAATATTTTCGCTATGCTCAAATAATATATTTAAGAATGTGTAATTTTAGATTTGAGATAAACCTATCTGATATCAGATATATATAGTTTCATCTCCAACAGAGCAAAGTGCTAAATAGCCATCTTTACTGTATATACAAAGATCGTGGCCAGATAAACTAGCTGAGCTGTAGTGAGCAGTTGTTGGTATACTGTATTATATCTGTATATGTATTGAGATGCAGCTCTCCGATATAACATCATCAACCCTTTCAGAGCAGCAGGAACTTTTAACGTTACACTATCTCACAATAAAATATTTAAGCAAATATCTAATAATGCACTCACTGCAAATTGCTAAACGTAGTTTCCGCCCTTCATTTGCAGCAGGCAATGGCGTCAGCAATGCCGGCTTCAAATGAAAAGGGAAAAATCAGGACGTGATAGAGAGTACCGGAAGAGTCAGGTCGACCCGCACACGCCGAAGATTTAGAACCTTGAAGTCACAGGTTATCGGACTGATAATTTACATCCAAAAATGTACATCCATAAAGGGACTCCCGCTATGTTTTTTGTTTTGGCTGCTGGCTGGGAGTGGTGTCTCCCTTCAATGTTGCTGGGGTCGCCGGAGGTACCGAACATGCGTCGTGTATTTTTTCTGTACTTTTTATAAGTATCTCTGCAAGTGAGCGGATACGTCACGCACCGGATTCCTGAATGAACAAAACACACGCTCCGTGTTTTTGATCCAGGCAAACACGGCACGTTAACCCAATGCTGGGACAACGCCGCCTCTCATATGGCCCGCAACTGACCCCAGCCACCCATTATTGAGCCAACGTAATTCGTCGGCTCATGCGATCCATAGATCTTGTCGACGTTGTACCAGTGTATGGTCTTGACTGGGATATATTTCAGGCAGAATGCTTGATAAATAAAACATGGACAAAAAGGGTGTAACACCCTAAAACATACAGGCGTTGAGAAATGTTGTTTTGTGCTGGGCCAGAGTCGTAGACGTTGGCCCAAAATTAAAGCACAACTTGAAACAAATGCACAGTGCCTGTTTGATCCGAGACGGCCTGTAGAAAAACCGGTGTGTGATCATGGCCATGTTATATTATACATTTTCCTCTGTGTAACATCTAGAAGCCTGATCACTCTGTGAGTCATGGAGGAAATGTAACTTCTAATGTATACATGACTAAATAGGATTATCAGGATTTTAAGCCTTTTCTATTGAGACGAAAACTACCGGTGATTACAAAATAAAATGTTACTTTAGACACACATGCTGTATGCCATGTGAGGTATTAACAAATAATATTATGCAAAGCCAGAAGTCGCCAGGCTACGTTTTTTGGCGTATTGTACACATGCAGAACATTATTATGTACAAACAAAATTAAAATCAAAATCAGGGCTTTCAACGAAACTCCTCACATTGTTTTTGTAATACTAAACCTGAAAATTGAACAAGACACCGACGGATACGTCGGATAAAATGAAACAAGGATTATCTCATGCTACTCTGTACCGACTGTAAAACTGATGCTTTTAATCCTTTAATCGCCAAATTCTTTAAATTGAATATTCACGCACTTAAAGTTGTGCCTCGCTGCAACTTTAAGTGAATGATTTTTTTCAAATCTTGTTGATTGATGTCACGTCTCATCTTTATATTAACCCTCCAAGCCCTCACGATGCATTTAAGCATCATTTTACATCCCTGAAAACACATTTAATTTCCCTACTACCAAGGGTTTTAGAATGAATATTTCCATGAAACTGGTTTACCAATACATGGCAATTTTCTTTAATTTGTAAAACACATCAAATCATCTTCATCTACTACAAGTCGAGAATTGCGAAAGCTGGTATTTAATTTTCTAATGATTAACCCTTACAGCGCGGGGATCGACTTTAGTCGTCAGAATCTGACGTCTGTAGACATCAGATTATGGCGTCTAAATTGAAGAAAATAGAAAAACTATTTTAGCGTTGTAGGGGTTAAAGAAACTCGTCACCAGCGGTTAATGGGTTAAATATACCTGTGGCGATGACATAAATATTTGTCATTAAGACAGCAACTGCGGGAACCGTAAACGCATTCAAGCTGAACCAGCATAAGCACATTAAATACCAGCTTGTGAATAAGGTAAAGATAAAACGTGACATCAATCAACAATATTTAAAATATGTGTTGTGTATCGTGTCAGCGAGACACAACTTCAAGTGGGTGAAAAAGCCGATTAAATAACTTGACGGTTAACATGGTTAACCCTTTAAGCCCTCACGATGCATTAAAGCATCATTTTACATCCCTGAAAACAGACCTAATTCCCCTACAAATAAGGGCTTTAGAATGAAAATTTCTATGAAACTGGTTTACCAATACTTTACAATTTTCTTCAATTTTCAAATCAGATTAAATCACCTTCATCCACTACAAGTCGAGAATTGCGACAGCAATTCGCGGCTTGTATTGGATGAAGATGACAACGGTATATTCAGGCCTGAAAGGGTTAAAGGGTTAAGCTCATGCATATATAATATGCTTATAATATACTAACAGAAATGCATTTCAGATATAGTCATACTAGTTAGGACGTTCCCAGCAAACAAGACGTTGAGGCTGTTTTTTTCGTTTGGGGATGGATCTCTCATCACACACGCCCAGGGCGCTGCTACTTCTGCATAACATTTGTACAATGGTGGCCCACCGTCTTCGACGTTGACCCAACATTAAATCAGCAATGGTTCAACGTCTTGTGTTTCCCGGGCAGTTTCTCAGTAGGTCGGCATATCTTGGTAGTGGATGCATGGCTGTCACGTCTGAATGAGGAATTAGCGTGTGGTGTTTTCTACACGTTACCCAGCAAACACAAAACGTTTGTATATCATTTGTACAACGTTGTCCCAACGTCTTCGACGTTGGGCCAACATTGTACAAATGTTATGCAAACGTAACAGCGCCCTGGGCGTGTGTGATGAGAGATCCATCCCCACGAAGATCACACCTGTCTGAACCCGTCCGCACACCCCCAGTCCGCTCTGGTACAAATTATTAACGGATACAATGGTGGTGGGGGGAGAAAAAATGTTTTTTTCTTAGCTACTTCATACCCGATCTCCTGATATGGTGTGACAAAATAATACACGACTAGAAAATCGTGATTATGTATGATGTAAAAAAACTTGAATATTTTTATGTTGTTATGAGGATTGATATCTACATTTATGTGTCCAATATGTAGTAAAAATTACTTGTATTTGTGATATTTGCATGCTTATTTTATAAGGGTATATGACCGTTCAGGTGGAAGTGTCAGTGCGGAAAATATGGCACTCTTTTCAGGCAGCTGACCAGAGCCTCAAGGGCACTGAGTTGGCTAAAAGAAATCAGTGACATAGTAATATAATCTGAAAGCCAGCTGACCTTCATGCATTCTGAAGGCAGTGTTCATGTTCTGATTATGATACTCATTTCTGTTAACCGAGCAGAGCGCGGAGGGCGCTGAGATGGTTAAACGGAATCAGTGTCATATAATCTGAGCACCGGTATGAGTCGACTGACCTTTAGTCTGGGGGACGTGTCGATGCTGTGATTATGGCACTCATTCCAGTTAACACTGAAATGAATGCCATAATCACAGCACCGGTATGACCCCACTGACCTCTATCCATTTTCTCTCATGAATATACCAGAAACACCTGTCTTGAGCTACACATACTTTGAGTAGAGTCATGTACGTGATGTGTTTATATCTGGCAGTGTCATCTTCTCTATACAAGGTCCTGTCTAGAGAAGACTGAGAGTACCAGAAGGAAAATGTACATAATTAGTTCAAATAACAGACAAGTTACAAAACTAGAGAAAAAAATCATACCTCCGATACAATACAAGTTTTGTATATGAATGTCAGTATATATTTTTATTCCATATCGTTTATGACTGATACACCATAATAATGATTATGAGCATGTATACACATCTTCTCAATAAATCATAACCTCAAAAACTCGTATAAACATGATAAATACACGTGATGTTATGAGGTTGTTTATCCAGATAGTATTCACAAATATAAATAGGCCCCTATATATTCTAATACTGCAGTGCAACCTGTACATACCAGACCCTGTTCAAACCGGAATCCTGTCTATACCGTAATCATTATTTGGTCCCGAATTAATTACACTCAAAACAATACTAATTAACCCTCTCCAAACCGGAACCTGTCTTATCCGAATACCGGACTCTGTATTTTCCCCAAATGCATAAATTGTATTGTATTTCACCTGTCCAAACCGAGATCGATTTTTTCATTTTTTTTTTATATCGCATGCGGTATACTAAGAGTTAAACGGGGGGGGGCAAGGTGACGTAACATCCTGCTTGTTATCCGGTTATGCAATGGGGAAACTAGATAGATAGATAGTTTTATTCAGTGAAAAAATTACAGGTAAGCATCACCATAAAATAAATACAGGGTGCCACCATACTTGCCACCAGGGATAAAATCACTGAAAGAAGTCTAGTGACAAAATCTTATTTCCACAGGGGTCCCTGTTGGTCCCATTATTAAAGGCGTCACATACGCCTATCACATTAAAAGAATGATGTCCAATAAAAACATAAATGAGCTTATCATATTATAAATTAGCGAAAAATAAATTATAGACAAGAATATATAACCAGTGATAAACTACAATAATATAAGTAATTACTTTATCCGTACCTCAGGCAACACAGCCCCGGGATTCGTCCGAGACTGAGCTGACTGAGGCAGACCTGGAAGCAGCTACCAACCATCGGAAAAAAATTAGCTAGCTAAATATAGCTGCGAAGTTGGTGTTGGTAACAACTTTTTTTGCGTTTGAGGAGCTGTTACCTCCTTTACTTTGAAATTGACAAGATATTTTAACAACATAAAGGATTAGGAATATAATTGGTTAATAAAATTTTGTAAAAAAAAATTTGACTAATAAAATATTAACAGGTCGTATCAATTCATAAACATACCAGTGCATTACACATAAATAATTCTCACATAATGTTTTTGGATAAATTTATTCTGTTTGTGATACTGCCCAGTAAACTTACTAGCGGTAGGTAAAATATAATAAAAACATTTGGTTTATTCTTTCATCACTCGATTATTCCTATGCTATTTTTTACTCTCAGTCAAGGCATAAATTGTATTAAATGACATAATTAGACAGTATCGGATCATTTAATCCAGCGTCATACAACCCAGAAAATATATAAAAGTCACCAAACAAACGAGTGTTGTCGTCATGAAACAGTGAAAAACCAAAATGCTGCAATAAAATTACGATTAACTCCGTTGAGAAGTGTACCAACAGTCAAGCCTTAGAGCGCTAATTTAAATAATTCAATTTTTTACCCACTTGAAGTTGTGTCTCGCTACCGCGATCCACAACTTCAAATGGGTACAAAATACACATATTTGCTTAATTTCAGACCAAACACTTTCAAATTTTGATGTTTTCGCTAACAGTGATTTGATCGGCTGGTAAAATTGATTAACCTTTTCACTACCATACATGACGGAAATTTCCGTCGTCATTCGTCAATGAACGTAACCATAAAATGACAAAAATTGTCGTCAAATATAATAATACATATATGTATTTTTCGTCATTTGAAGCTGGAAATTGTGTTAGCAATTCCAGCTTCAAATGACGAAAAATAGAACTCATACACCAGTATATCTGGATCCTGGCATGCACCCCGGCCTGGAAGTCAAAGGGTTAAACACGATTATAGTCGCGCTTGGCATATAAGGGCTATTTAGTGACAAACTAACGTTACATGAACTATACCGTATATAATAATTATATTGAAATTATGACACTGCTGGGAAAATACGTGTTGAAATTGTTATCATATTCTAGTTGGTGTATTGTGATAATATGGTGTGCTGACGTAAACAAATTCCCCACATATCTGATGCTAATATAACTTGGCTACAAAAGATTCACTTTTCAAACGTTCCCTGACTATTACACATCAAGATAGTATATTGAAGATACGGGCGAATTGAAATATAATATTATGCAACTGAACTCACAATACACTGTTATGAGGTATTGGGCCTACATGCTGATTATATTTCATATTAGATACTCGAGTCCTAAATTATAAACGTTTATAACTGCTTTAGGCCTACATGGTTATGTGAAATGTCAGTTTAGATAAATGGTAAACTAACCGATTTGAAATTTTGATGAAAAAAAAAGATTGATGTTAATGATTATCACTTAAAGAAACATAACCCCCAAAAGTTCCGTTTGAATGTTTAAATAGCATGAGAATAAAAAAAAAATTATTGTTTTTTTCTTGTTGAGATAGAACAATTATTTTTTGTTAATATAGGCTCTACTTAATTATATATCTTTTTTATATGGAGTCTGAGTTAATAACATATCTCAAACCACGTGAATGGTAATCACTGGTAATAGTAAAGTAATATTACACAGGGCCTAATTTGTCAAATGACTATTGATCTTATTTCGATAAAAATACAATATTGCATGCATGCGAGTAGTTTCGATTGTCCTTTGAACATGGTAACATGTTTCCCAGTCTGTAGTTAAATGTAGTATTACGATGTCTCCGTTTACAGCGTTTCGAGCAGAAGTTAAAAAACATGAGGGTAGTTTCTGATCCAAATCATTCAATAGAGCCTTCAATCTGAAACAGGATAGGAAATCGTATCTCTACCACTCGTGGATGATGACGTTTGACAACAAATACATTTGCAGAATGATACACCTCGTATATCAGCATATAGGCCTAATCAAAGGTAAAAAAGGTAAAGGTGGAGGTCTATACCCGGCAAACGCAAAATATTTTTATAACATTTATACAATGTTGGACCAACGTCGAAGACGTTGGGCCGACGTTGTATAAATGTTATACAAATGTTTTGTGTTTGCTGGGTAGTCTCATATCAAGTATCTCATCCGACATTTACATTTTTATCCCCTGGTCTCTCCATGGAGAGCATACAGTCCTGCAGCCATTTCGGCGCATTAAATTTATCATACACATTGCCATTTCTGTCATACTCATTTTCACTTGAGTCAAGTGAAGCAATTGAGGGGTAAGTGCTTGATTTGCAGGGGTAGATTTGCTTCTTATAGAACATAAACCTGACTGAGACCATGGAGATACTCCATGCCGAGACCTTGTCGTGCAGGTTTTATCTCAGAACGCAAACCGCCGGCAGAGACCAAGCCCCGACGCACAGCCAGCATTGGGCTGGCATCTGGTATTCTGGCAGATTGAGTCAGACATGTTTATTGATCTGTGATGGGATTTATCCGGGCACGGAACTAATCCGCTATTGAGAGGATGTCGTGTGCTATTTATAAAACACTGCGCTTAACCCAAACCACGCTGAAATATTGCAAAAAAAAACATGCAGACCAAAGTGTTTTATTCACTTTGAAATCATCATAAATGTCTTAGTCAGCTCTTCCTGATTCATTTGAATACATATGTTATGGTTCTATGACCATTATAAATATTTTAATTCTTTCAGTGCGAGGATCGTCTTTATACATCAGAATTTGACTTTTTTATACTTCAGATTCTGACGTATAAAGACGGTCCCCGCACTTAAAAGGTTAAAAGGTCGTTGATCCCGCCGGTCGCATCTGGTTTGATATGAATAATATACGAATTTGCATAACATGGATGCTGATTTGTGAATTCGAAATTAATGTGCAATAATTTATCTTATAATGAATAAAATAACGTATATTCCAATTGATAAAGTGGCAGAAACGTTTTTTTAATCGTGGGGAATATACATCAACGTCAATGACGTTATGACACAGAAGATCATAACAAACACACCTCTACTTGATTATGTGAACATAATTATAATGAGTGAACTTTCAAAATTGATATCTCTATATAAGCATGGTAAGCCACGGTTCATAATGCATTGTGCTATTCCTCAGACCTTTCTGCATTGATTTTTTAGTAAGCGATTACACCATGGCTTATGACTATGACAATCAATTCGGATTTTGTCTTTACGACGCCACGGCGCATGCCAGCAGACGCACACAACAATTACTTTTGTCGGTGATAAAAAACGTCTGAAGAAACAAGCATGTGAACTAAACTATGTACACGTGGAAATCTTTATTTTCGTTGCTGTGTTAACAATTTAAGAGCGCCAGCGCTCTTAAATTGTTAACACAGCGACGAAAACCCTTAGCACAACATGTGTCATGGCACCAGAGGCACGAGACATTGCTGCTGGTTTAATGTTGGGCTAGCGTCGCAGATGACGGCACAACATTGAGCCAGCATCGGATCCACGGTTCGTGTTGGCCGAGATGTTTTTCAGTGTTGACCGCGCCCACGATGTATAAATATATTATATATTAGCGATAAACATGACTCATGCTGTATATAGACGGCACTTTTCATAATACTTTTTCCATGCGTTCATCTCCACAAACCGCCCGGTTTTTAACTCAGCGATAAGAAGAAGAATAAAAATACTTGTTTATTTCACCACAATACACAATATGAATGATTCATAAACAAAATGAACATTTCAGAGTAAGGAGACATCCATAAAGACTTTGAAAGTCGATAAGATTCTGACGTCTAAAGTCGACCCCCGCACTAAAAGAGTAAGATATTTCTATCATAGGTATTCAAATGAAGCTGAAAGAGCTAACTAAGATATTTATGATGATTTGAAATTGGAAAAAATTGGTCCCCATGGTTTATACAAAAATATTTCAGCATTGTTAGGGGTAAGATCGTGCTGATACTAAAACGTTAATTAGGTTATTTACTTGAAAATTGTGTGTAGCAGGCTGCTTTGAATAAACCACTTACAGTGCATTTGAAACTTGTTCTTACACTTATACAGCTTTTTACGCAGAAATAGTGTGCTTTTCGCTCAGTTCAGCTATACTCGGGTCTGATGGTCCCCAGTGTAACAGTTATGCTGTTACTAGTCCAGGGCATTTATGATTTGAGGTGGAACAAATTACAACAGAAGGGATTTTTTCATTTTTGAATTTGGTATTGTATCGAGAATGACCAAAAAAAAGTCCCAAGACGTAAAAATTCAGATGACCGTTTTATAGCCATTTTTCAAAATGGCGCCCAGAATAGATAAATATTTTTTTTATTGAATAATATTTTTTACTTAAATTACATTTAATATGCTACTTATTGTCACATATATTCTAAAAATATATTACAATTCTGGTGTTACCCATTTGTTCGCCCATAATGAGCTCCTTATAGAAAAAAAAACACAGAAATATCAGTTTACCCTAGTTGACTTTCATCTTTCATTATATTAGGGGAGCTACCACACTCAGCCGAGCAAGTGCCAGCGGTTTGATATGTGATTCCAACTCAGCAAATGATTCTTTTTTAGGAAGAATATTTATTTGAAGTATTATTTGAAGTACCGATTTCAAAAATTGTGTTTTTTTTTAAGTTTTCAAGCCAAAAAAGTGAAATTCACAATTTTACAAAAAGTCATAGAAATCGTATATTTTTTCACTTTCAATCATTCTAATACACTGAAAGAGAATGAAATACATAACATAAACCATTGCAAGTATATTGATAGGGCTAAAGCCACACAAAGTAAACTTAATCATCATTTTTATGAACAAAATTCCATATTTTTTCAATCTCGAACATACAACAATTGTCTGTAACTTTACTATGCACATCAACTGATCTATATATACACCTTACAAACTCCTACATTATATGGGAGTATCAACAAAAAAATTATATCAATAAAAATATCGATTGAGTATTACCCCATCCCCCTTTTTAGAAATAGTTACTTTCAGCGAGCAACATTCGTAAAAGTAAGTCGAGAGATATATATGCATACACTAGATTGTATACATAATAATTATATATACAGCTATATTTAGCAAAATTTGTTTTAATTTTGTCAAGTATAAGAAAAAAATTATAGAGAAAATAAACAATTATACGAAGCCCCAGAAGCGATATTTGCGCTATTTTTTTAGCTTACAACTCGATATATTGACTTTAAATGTCAATATATTGAGTTCACAACTCAATATATTGAGTATACAACTCGATATATTGAGTTTAAAAGTCGATATATTGTGTTGATAAATCGATATATTGAGTTTAAAACTCGATTTATTGATTTTACAACTCGATTTTTTGGTTTAAAAAGTCAATATATTGAGTTCATAACTCGATATACTGAGTTCATAACTCGATATATTGAGTTCATAACTAGATATATTGATTTTAAAAGTCGATATATTGACTTTAAAATACGATATATTGAGTTCATAACTCAATATATTGAGTTTATAACTCGATATATAGAGTTTAAAAGTCGATTTATTGAGTTTATAACTCGATATATTGACTTTAAAAGTCGATATATTGAGTTCACAACACGATATATTGAGTTTAAAACTCGATATATCGACATTAAAAGTAGATATATTGAGTTTACAACTCAATATATTGAGTTTACAACTTTAAAAATCGATATATTGACATTAAAAGTCGATATAACGAGTTCATAAATGAATATATTGAGTTTAAAACTCGATATATTGAGGTTAGAACTCAATATGTTGACTTTCAAAGTCAATATATTGACTTGTCAACTCAATATATCGACTTCTAAAGTAAATATATCGAGTTGTAGCTCAATATATTGAGTTGTAAACTCAATATATAGACTTTCAAAGTCAATATATTGACTTTTAAAGTCAATATATCGAGTTGTAAACTCAATATATCGAGTTGTAAACTCAATATATTTAGTTGTAAACGAAATATATTGACTTTCAAAGTCAATATATTGACTTTTAAAGTCAATATATCGAGTTGTAAACTCAATATATTTATTTTCAAAGTCAATATATCAAGTTGTAAATTCAATATATTGACTTTTAAAGTCAATATATCGAGTTTTTGACTCAACATATTGAGTGAAAAAAAAATAATAATGCAAAGGTCGCTTCTGGGGCTTCGTACAATTTAGACTTGCATATCATCTTTTTAATCAGCCAAATCTTATATTTTCCAATACCAAACATGCCAAGTTATCTACAATACCACTTTATACATCACATTACATTTAAAAAGTTCCCCATAGTAATATGAGAGTAAGAAAATAAGACCAGCAGAACTATATCAATAGAATAAAACTGACTAATTATGGTGTAATTGCCCTTATGTCATTTAGAAATAAATTGAGATAAAAACTATTAAATATTGCTATACGAACATTAATTAAAACAACTTAATAGAACAGTTAAATAAGACTTGGTTTGCAACATTCTACAAACAAAACTGCTTTTTGTTGCAGAACTGTAGGATACTTCGAGCACAATTATATCTTTTTACCTTTTTTGAAGAGTGTTGGGCAAATTGATGCTTATGTAAATGATTCCATTTTAAAGACACGGACAACACTGTCCAATGCTGCAAATATATTGCTCAAATATCCATGTATTCATGATCAAAAATCAACTAAAGCTGCATAATCTCATTCTGTAGAATTATAAAAAAATACTGAAGCCAACAAAGAGTTGGAATTGACCGATTTATTCTCTTGTATTTTCTGAGCACTGTCTGAGATCAATTCATATCTTCAACTGCTCTGTGTGCAGCAATAGATAGGTTCAGCAAAATATAAATTATGCACTATAACATCTGATTACCAGACCAGTTTTAGATTACAAATTTACTTCCATATATCATGATTCATCATTTATCAGTCTTCTACTGAAAATTATAG